>JANTPZ010097020.1:0-17466 GCA_025593235.1 Vachellia pachyceras
CATAGGGTTGATTGTAGAAATAATAAAATAAACTGTAATGCAATGAATAGAAATGGACTTTAAGAAATATTACAATTGAAAAGAAAATAGGCTTGCGTTCTAAGGCACATACTAACAGATTGACTATGTCATTCAAACGATGAAAGAAAAGAAAAGAAGAAATTTGCCCACCACATATTGACATCAGAGGACATTATTAGAGATAATGTCATATGAACATCAAATACTCAAACATACTGTTCCATAAATGGTCCCAAAATGCAATCCAAATACATAGAAAATGCAATGTTCTAAACCCTCGCCCTAGCAGATGATTCAAAGCAAAATCAGGATACACAGCACATAGAAAAATTATATGGCGCAGGGACATGGAAGCTTTGCAAAACCGGTAAGGGAACTGCTGCATGATTAACATGCATTAATTTATCTACAGAAAAATATAACAAATAATAGAAGAATCGATTTTGAAAATACAATATAGTTTATATTTATAAATTTAAAACATTACACTAAATTTTGTTGACATGCTAGATGCATTCGTTTGCTCCGGCTCCACACAATTCAAGGATATATCTTAATGTTTTTACGTGTTTTATAGCTCTTTTAAACAATTTCAAATTATCTAGCAAAGTGTAGGACAAATTCAATGTGATACATTTTGCAGCAGGCTAAAACCATTTCAACCTGTTTCTAACCCGTTTTATGAATCCTAGGAACATTTTAGCTAAACGCAGAAGCAGATTTCCACTAGAGATATTCCGCACAGATAAATCAACTTCGCTAAAAAAAAAGATACAGATAAATCAACAAAAATTAAGCACCTGAACCAGTAATGAAGCTGGTGACCAGTGCAAACCAACAACAGTTTGCAGGGTTCAGACTTTTCTTAACATCACATTTTTATACAGTTTTTGGAGCACTTTAATTTGGTGCTATTCTGATATCCCACGTTATTACTCAAAAAATGGAAATAAGTAGAATATAGAAAGCACTTCAATTTGTCTCTAACCCCCCCCCCCCAAAAAAAATCATAGTCCCCCGCTGATTATTTGGCCATCCCAAACGAGAGTTTTCAAAAATATTATCATGATTTGCCACCATATCTTACACTTCGATACAATTCACAATTCAGAAATGAACTTCTAACTCATGAGTCACTTCATGAATTTAGAATTAAATGTTTAACTTGCAAATTATATGATTTAATAGAAATGGCTTGGGTGCTCCAGCTGACAAGCTACAGCAATTCCCCCCTATTTCTGAGAAACAAGGACAAAACGAGAAGTGTGAGATTGAGGTGAATAGAACTACAGAAGGAAACCAGATGAGCATGTCATGCTTTTAACATCAAGCCGAAAAGTAGTGTGTGCTTCTGCTTCCAGTGACAAGCCTTCCTTGATCAGATTATAGGTTTGCTTGTTCATAGCAGTGCTTTAAGGTGATGTATCTAAGGGGCGATACACAACTCCAGGAGTTCCAGCTAGGGTACGGCATTCTTCAGCAGTTTTTTAGAATGAGAAACTACCAAAATCTTTAACTCTCTAAGCTATAAACATACCTCATGTAGTAGATGGTTTTCTCAAGAAACTTCTTTATGAGGTTTGACATGCCAAAGTTCTCCCCTAACAGAGTACACAGCTACTTTTAAAAATAAATCAGCCTAACTCAATAATAATGTTATTCCAAAATATAAATAACACATAACTTACTAATATATAGTATATACCCATACAATAATTATCCTTAAAACCATTTTATGGTATGGATGGTAGTCCTAAAATCCTCAATATCATTTTAACCATGTTCTGGTATCATCCCTTCCCCCAAGATTCAGTTTTCACTTTATAAACACAAAAAAAAAAAAAAAACACTTCACAAGCATCTATCAACACGGCCATCATTCTCCAGGCATGTATAGCATTACTACAAGTGCGTCTGTGCTGGAATGCCAAAATCCAAGATGCTTGAAGACATATGACGCCTCGCCTTTTTATAGGAATCACATATTAACAGTATATATCAGAACTTCGGCTTTGTTAACATGCATAAAATATCACTTCTGTTCTTTCTTCTAGAATTTCTAATTGTTCCCGCAAACTTAAGAATCTTAAATAACTTGGTACCTACAATTATACCACCACACCAAACTAATATGCGTGCATGCAAAATACACACACATGTAATTACAAGCAAAATCTTTACAAATAGAGACCTTAAAAATCCAAGATGAAAAAACTAATGTGAATCCAAAAACAAAATATATTTATATATATGGCAAAAGACGATTATTAGACCATCAAAAGGACAAAAGGAACTTACCTCTTGGAATATCATATTAACCCCAGGTTGCAGACTCTGATCATTAGGCTCAGGCTTCGGAGCAGCTAATGGACTTGTGGCATCATCTTCTTCCTCACACAGCTGCAATAACCGACAGATATCGGTTGAAAATGATCCAAGGCTGCCACCCTACAGTCACATTAAAATTACAATTCACATTCATTCAGGTTCACATGTGTCCATGTTGAATGGAATAGTATGTCCACAAACATGCATAGCACCTGCAAGACATGCTAGCTTACTTGCTGTAAAGAAGAAGCAGGAGAGGGCTCATTAAGCTCAGCCTTCCATTCACGAAGCATCTGATGGACTTGCTCCTCAAGAACAGCAGCATCAACTGTCCGACTTTCCTTCCTGGCAAACTGCAGATCCATGAACGTCAATTGCAGATCATCAACCCGATTCTTCGCCTTGTCTTTAAAAAGCCTATGTGATGCTGACTTGCAGCTGGTCTTAGAAACCTTTTTCATAGCTAAGCCTTAAGTAATTATCCTACAAAACCCTACAATCATAAAATGTAGAAAAACAGTTTCAGAAGACCACCTATGAAATCTTCAAAAGAGACAATCCAAAAGAATACATCCAACGTTCAGGTGAATTTATCATGAACAGTAGCAAATCCCCATTTTACACCCCTCTAGCCGAGAAGGCCGGAAATTCTAGCGCACTAAGAATATATCGGTTATTAGTTGAGGAGAAAATCAAATTATAATAAATAACGGATCGCATTTTAAAAGTAAGCAAAAGGCATGGCTAACAACCCACAACGATTTTCTTACAGTAACATGAACCTAAAAATCAACAGATACTATCAAATTATATTGAAGCCGTTCAAACTAATTTTGAAACCAAAAATCCACTAAATAAATTTACAAAGTGAGAGCCAAGCATCATAAAAATCCTCCAAATAATAACATCAAGTCGAAGGAGCACCACCAAGGCGGCAAGGGAGTAGAACCAACCCCAAGGCAAGATCAAAGCTTTCAGCCAGAAATGGAATCCTTACAGCATAAATAAGATAAGAATTGCAGGAAAAACAAAAGAAAACGCAAGGGCATTCGAGATTGAAGAGACGAGTGATTTTTTTTCCCGTTCAGTGGAAACAGACGGAACCATGCATGCTTACCTCAGAGTTCCCAAGTTTTCTTCACCGAAAAGAGTTTCCTAATTTTGCTGCAAATTCTGTGGTTCGATCATATAAGGAGAGAGAAAGGGAAAAGAGAATGAAGCCGCTTTATCTCATGGACGACCCTCATCTCCCCTCTCGCTGAGATCAGTGTGAGTGGAATGGGAAAAAGGCAAAAGGGATATTTCAGCCAAGAATATAGGTTTCCCAAGGCCCATTAAGGGCATGTTTGGTTGACACTAATAATGACGAGAATGACATATAAGCTTATGGAGAGCCGTGTTTATGAAAGCGGTGGAGAAGTATTTTTATGGTTTATAATGTAAATATATGAAAGAAATTATCTTAATTTACGAAAAAAATTGTTAAATATGAGTTTGGGGAACTCAAATGCTATCATAAATAGACATATTGGCATGTATTATTGCATTTAAGCATATTTATTTATGGGTTAATTTAGAGTGCTTGGAGTTTATTGTCATTTTAATTTTGTTCTCTATTTTCAAACCGTAACCTATTTATTTATGGGTTAATTTAGTGCTTGTAGTTTCTTGTCATTTTTTTATACAAAGATAAGACAAGGTTAGAGCATTTCCTTATCTAGCATCGACACCAAGAACTCCGGAGGATTTCTAAAGAATACGACACCAGTTATCGCATTTAGCGCTGCTTTGGCCACAACATCCACCACTCGATTCACTTCGCTATGGCACCACTACATAATCTCATCCCAATTATGATCCAAAACACTTTGAATCTCCATACAAAGGTCTAAGCATGGATGATTAGCATAGTTACCTATCGACAAAGTCTCGACCAGCTCCAAGCAATCCATCTCAATAATAATCTTCTCCCATCCAGTGTCTCATGTCCTCTTTAAACCCGACGTCACGGCCCAAGCTTTTGGAAATAAGTCAAAATGAGAAGAAACTATCACCGTTTCATTATTACGAATCATATCCATTCTTGTATTACCACACATCCATCTCAACATCCTCATTTTAACGATTCCACTTTTTGAGCAAGTTTTCATCAAACTGACTTTTTTGACAGATACATATTTAAACAATAACCAAAGTAAACTAATTGACTTTGTTATTCTCAATTTACATTGTAAAATACGGCTGGGATAAAAAAAATTACTTTTGCAAATTGTATAAAAAAATTTCATCAACGCCTGGGCTAATATATAAGTCGAGCTGACAAAGGATGAAATATTAAACATATATTATCTTCGATCTTAAATATAATTAAATATAAGATCTTATATTTCTATTTAGGATCAGATGTAATAATAGTTTGTAGTCCATTTCGTATAACAAACACTACAAATTAGATCTCATATTTAGGATCAGATGTAATAATTACTTATTTTGTTCTAATTTGAATTGAATGCCAATTTTGGGAACAAACTATTACGATATGCTTAACATGAATTGACACTAGATTGTATGTTTGGGTACTATAGGTATGTTTGGCAAAGCTTCTACACTCCGCAAAATCACGTTTAACAGTGTTTTTCTGTAAATCGAGATACTTGGGGTGTTTAGCAAAGCTTCTGAACAACTCAAAAGCATGTTCAACAGTGTTTTTCCGCAAAACAAGATAATCTCTTTTACACATTTACCTCGAAATGGTAAAAGCATTTTTTCACTGCTTTTTCAAACGGAACCAAACTTTTACACATATTTACATCGGATTGCGTAAAAGTACTTCTCTACTGTTTTTTTAAACAGCACTATTGTTTGACAACTTTACATGAGTTAGCCATAATGTTTCTATTTTCACTTTCGGAATATATATATATATAAATACACACACTTATTAGAGTGGTCCTTCCAAATACAAAAGACACAAGTTTATCTTGTTTACAACTTCTTTTCAAAAACAGAATTATGCTGTCTGGTCTTTCTCTTTATTTTTCAACCTCACAAAGAAATCAAGGCAAAGCATTGATTTCTAAAATACCCCTATTCGAAACCGTTAATAAATACACTTAATTGTGATAATTTGGAAAACATATTATAATTTAAATGATAAAGTATATTGAGATCTTTTATATATATATATATATATGACACTATTAAAGTAAACTTCTGATGACTCTTACGTTTAAAACCGAAAAAGTATTATACTCACCCGGACCCTAGATATAAAATCTTATTTATTATAGAAATTGCACAAGATATAATGTTTTATACTTGTGACAATTAGATTTCTCTCTCGATGATAATGCATTCACAAAAAAGTAGAATTGGACAGAAGTAGTAGATAGCCTTTTAATTTAGAGCAAAACTCGCATACTCTTCAAATTTTTTAATATATATATATATATAAATATAAAGGACGTGCAGTCTATCCCAATCTAATAATAGGTAATTCCTTTTGAGTTGGAAATTTAATAAGTAAAACTCTCTTGAAACTGTAACAAATCATTGTCATTTTCATTATGAATATATTATATTACTGATTAGTCTAGATCAAGTATTTTTATTGCATCTAAATAAATGGAATTCTTTTGACTTATTTAATTTTTTTCCATCTACAAGGTTTAGAATTGACTAACTTGCTTAAAAGTTATCAAATTCTATTTAATTAAACAGACTATCATTGGTCAAAGAGTCTCATTTTTCTTATACCATCTATGATGATAAATATAAGATCTAGTTAATTAATAAAGCGTTAATTTAAAAAATGTAATATTTCAAGCACTTCTAGATTAGGGAAATTATCTTAAGAGCGTTTTTCTTGTTAGACTCTAACAACCCAAATCGAAATTATTGGTATCAGATGCTGGATGGCCTTTTTTTTAATGTAAAAATAGATTCATCCAAAATTAAATATTATCCCCCATAATTGTTTTGACCAATTGAAGCTAATTAAAAGATGAAAGAATACTTATCAAAAGAATGAGGATAGGACGCACAAAAAAAAAGAGAATAAAAGGGCTATTCCTTTTATATTGCTAAGAATAAAACATAAAATATGAAATAAATAAAAAAATAAATGTGTGTGAGAGAGAGAGAGAGAGAGGGAGAGATAGAGATGAACAGTGAAGGATGAGGTGGGTAAGAAAAGAATAAAGTCACTTCCACTAGGCACTAATAACAACATAACACATATACCATATTCCTTCATGTTTAGATGATTCTTTTTCTTATATATGGAAGAGCTTTAAATGAGATTATAATATTAATAATTATTGATTTGTGGGAAATATACACTACTGTTTAGGGCTGTGCACCGAATCCCGATCCTGAGCTTCCCGTCCCGATCCCGAGCTTTCGGGACGGGAAAATCCTGTCCCGAAAATTTTCGGGACGGGAAAAATCGGGATCGGGAATTTTGAATTTCGGGATCGGGATTGGCATTTCCCGATCCCGATTTTTCCCGATCCCGAAAATTTAATATTTTAATAATATAAATATATATTTTAATAATATAAATATATATATATATATGTATATTTTAATAATATATTTTTAAAAAATATTAAAAAAATCGGGAAATTCCCGAAAAATCCCGATCCCGAATTTTCAGGAAAAAATCGGGATCGGGATCAAGTTCCTTTTTTCGGGATCGGGATCGGTATTTCCCGATCCCGTCCCGAGAGCAGCCCTAATGTTAATTGCATTTAATGAAAAATGCTAAGTTAGTAAAATAAAACAGTGCAGATATGATATCTTAAAAATTGTTCTTTAACTTAAAGAGTATACTTTTATGGCAACGATAGTTTAAAAATGGTATTTTTATTTGTCCTTAAATTTTAATACTGTTAATTTTATTTAACAAAAAAATAAATTGTTCTCAAAAGTAAAAAAATTAAATTAAAGAATTAAAATTTAAACATGTGTCAGTATTTAATTGAAGAATTACCATTTAAATTAGTTTAAGAGACATTATCAGGTAAATGAATTGAATTATATTGAGATTAATAGGCACTTTTTAAACTCAAAAGACTAGTGAAACTTGATATAAATTTAGAAAAATATACATATACTTTAGCTCTAGGTTTAAATTTACCTTCCGACTAAATTGACATGAGTGAACTGTGAACATACAAGAGGGCCAGACCAGATCACTGCAAACTAAAATGTCAGGAATTCCTTTTGCTTCTTGGCAACAAGAACTTCAAGAACTTGACTAATGATATTTGCTCATCTAATTATGCTTAGTCAAGATAAACTTTGACATCAATCCCACTATCAATGAGTGATTGAACGACTGCTCTAATTTTACCTTCAAACTTGTCCCTTTCTCTTGGAGTAAAACATGCAGTGTAAACATCAGCTTCTCTTGCTCTTTCAGCTAAAATTTGGCCAACCGCCAAGCATGCCGGTATATCAGAACGAGACCTAAGAACAGCTTTTATGTCCTTAGAGTTGGTGCCTGCAACTGCAACTTGTTTGCTTGTCATCCTATGAGTGATTGAAGCTGTTACAAAGCGTTTTGAGATATACACATCAAGTGTGAAAGGTTCCATATAGGCAATTGTTCTCTGTTTGAATGAGATATGCTTAGTTGGATTCTTTGATTTCTTCTCCTTCTGGTAAGTGTAAGGACGGCTGTTGTCATCATCAAGGAAATCCTCTACGCCGAAAAAGCTTCGTGATGCCATATGAACCTGTATGAAACATATGCTCAAGAAGTTAGCACAATCTATAAATAAGAACATTCCCAATAAAGAGATCTAAAGATACTTCCAATTTTCGAACTGTAAAGATATTGTACATATATTGTAATTAATATATAATCAGATATTATTCTTAGGGGATCGGTTATGATTATTAGAAAATTATTAATCATTATTAGTCATTAAGAGCATTTATGTATGATGCTCCCACATTGTATATAAATTTCCCTCCTCTAAGTGTGAATGAGAATAATGCTACGTTTGGTATGTTGGAAATGAAGTGGTGGAATTGGAATTGAGGTAGGAAGTGAAAAATTGTGTTGTTTGGTTTGAGAGAACAGAGTTCCATGGAAGTCAAAAATGGTTCCATGGAGCTGATATCAATTCCCAACAATACCTATGAAACTGATATGGGTTCCTTAGAAATGAAATTATAAGACTATTATATCCTCATGTATTTTCTTAATTGACAACGTTGCCCTCCAGCTTCTCTCCGCTCACTCAGATCGACGACGGTGATTGCATCTCCTGACTTTGTCACGGCGACGACGACGGCGACGGTGACGGACGCCTAACTTTGTCACAGCGACGACAACGGCTTCATGTTCAGTGACGGCGACGATCTCTGTCTCTTCGATCAAAAGCTTACCTCGATGACGATGAGCCAAAACTCGCTTAGTCTCTAGATTCCAATCAAAAGCTCTTCGATCTTGCAATGACGATGAGCCAAAACTCACTTGGTCTCCAGATTCCGCATCAAAAGCTTACCTCGATACTGTCAAAACTGTAAGAGTCGTGGTGAAACTTCTAATTGCAGGCGGAAATCGTGGTTGGTGAGGCGGAGGAGGTGATGGAAGGTTTAGTGGGAATAGATTTCTTGGTGGTGGATTGCAGGCGGAAGGATTTCTGGACGACGAAAAATCAGACTTGCTCGAATCTAGACGACGAAAAATCAAACACAGAAAAAATAAAATGAGAGCCCAGAGGAACAAGTAGTTAAAGTGACCGAAGGGGGAAAAACTGAGACACCAACCTTCGAAGCCTCGCGACCGATGAAAGGCGACCTCCACAAGCTTGCTTGTCAGATGGTGGTCGGAATTGTGCTGGTTTGGGGGGAGAGATTATTTTTTTTAATTGTAAAGGGTATATTAGTCTTTTCACATCATAAATATAAATATTAAATTAAAATAATACCCCTCTTCTTCCAGCATACCAAACACACTTTTAATCCCACTTCCAGTTCCATTTCCAATTCCACTTCTAGTTACATCAAAATCAGTTCCGCGTACCAAACGGGGCATAAGCTATTCAGTGCATCTCTTCACAACTATTTACATGACGAACAAAGAATGTTATATGATAATTGATTGCTTAGCCTAGTCAGATGAACAAAATCTATTAAGAATAATTTCTTTAACTTCAATGAAAACAGAGATCTAAACAAATCAAATTCAACTAAAGAACAAAAATTTGTTCAAATAAATCAATTTCTCTAGTTCAATGGAGGGAATATGGAACAATTAAAGAGTGGCTTGTTGGATAATACATACATTATGAAGAATAACCAAGAAAAAGAAAAATCAGTTGCCCAGACAGTCAGATGTGAAATTTTCTTGTCCGGTATTTATATATACCTTGGGAGCTATTGATTTCACGTCTTTTTTACTTGTACTTTGGATGAGATGGATAGCAAATCAACTTCATCTTACAACACCAAAGGATGATAAGGAGCAGCAAAATGCTTCTTTCCAATTTGATTGAAAATGAATATAGGGTGGAAGAACCAACAAAGAAAAACCAAATATAGGCTATTCGAATTAATCACAACAACATAAATAACAAGTTTTGTCAGAACTCCCAAGTCCTCACCACTATGTTATACCACCATAATATGTTCAAAGCATTAAAATTTGATCTCACTCAACAACTCCTGTTACTTTCTTTTTCCTCATGGAGCCTCAACATCTCATTCTTTATCATAAAATCAGGGACTTCATATAAACAAAGAAAAAGCTGAAAGGTGTATTGACTGGTACTCATAATGTCCAGAGAAATATATAAAAAGGGGGGACAATATTATGATTCCCAGCTATGAATCTATCATGAATAACTAAAAACCTATCAAACATTCTTCTTGTTAACTTGATCATACCATGGCACCATGCACCACTGATCGCTTGGATCTGATTCCATGGTTTATAGATGGAAGAAATAATTTATTTCCAAAGCTCTACATGCATTAAATTAAATTATAGGGACAAGTTGTAACAAAAAGAAAACTAGCGTATAATGGGGAATCATGAGGGAAGGTTTCATGGAAACCTTTCCATTGTTTGAGTTATTAACAAGGAATGGAGGTAATGAAGGAATTTCAACTAACCTGCCAAAATCTTTCAAAGTCTCCGTCCTTCGAATTTTCAAGTTTCCCCTAACTTTGATTTAACCATCTCCTCAATTTTTTTTTTCTCTTCCATTTCTTTTCTAGGGATTGCTTTCCTTCTAGTTTCCCAACCAAATCCCAAACACCACCCAAGCGTTTATGATTATTTGCCTTCAATACTTGTATGTTTGAACCAATCTTATCCACTAAATGTTTCACAGATAAGGCTGACACAGCATATTTATACAACCAAGCTAATCTAAGAAGAAGACCAAAAAAGGGAAAAATTAAAGAGTTCAACAAGAGTTGGAGACTTTACCTTTCCATTGTGGAAATAACTTAAGGGCACAAAAATCCAAGGCCTAGCTCCATTCAATTCATAAGAACATATGCTTTTGTTGAAAACCTTGCCCAATGCTTGTCTGAACATGTTTCTCAAGGTGCTCAATAACACCTAAGTTAAAAAACACCAATTTCAGCTTTGCAGTATTCAACCAAGCAAAGAAAAAGCCCCCTATAAGGAGGAGAAAACAAAGTTCCCAAATATATGCAAAATTATAAAAGATTTAAGCAAGTATGAGAAAGTATATTCATATATCCTAGTAAAACAATAGGCACCAAGATCTCAATATTGTTCACACTCCTTCAACCAAGATCAACTATAAAACAAGGCTCATGCATTTTACCACAGGCAGAACTATCACATTGAATAGTGGCAGTTGTCCATCCACAAACAGGCAGAACTTCAGTATATACATCCATTTTATTTCATTCCATGTCAAGTCAATATACCTTCCAGAAACTTTTCAACGCATTTGGTTCACATTTTCTTCTTGGCGGTTGGATAACGACAGTGCCAAGTAAAGTAAAACAAATGAGAAGCTTCCATTCATTCAAAAAAAAAAAATGAAAAGCAATTTTTTTAAATAAATTCATAACACCGTAATAGATAAATTTAAGAGAGTAACGACTATCATTCATGATCACAATTTTGAAATCGCACGAAGGCTTAAAAGCCATAAAATCAAAGAGAGACGAACTTTCCAACAAATTTAGTCGAAGGTTAAATTTTCAATGCACTTGTTGTCACACATGGTTTTGGGATGGATGGACCCAAAACAAAATCACCCTCCCCACCGCAATCTACACCCCTATCTGGTTTTTAGTCACATCCTCGTTTCTTAGTATTGTAATCTACAATTTTACAGTATGCTTGTTGAGACGATCTTCATATACCATAAATAAGAGGGTCACAAAAGATAAGGAGATTTCGATAAAAGCTTTAACGAAACACTCACTTTTGTCGACTTGAGGTCCTTGTAGTGCGAGTTAGTTTTGTCGGTCACCGCTGCCGCCAGTAACAGCTCCTCTGTCCCACATCTGCCCCACAAGCTCTTCCTTTCTAGCGGCAGATCGCTCGAATGTCTTTGAAAATATTTGAAAACTGGAACAGCGTCTCCGACGCGCGTCTCCCCGGCAACTTGTTGAGATTATTGTGCCCCGTTCCCGAACTACTCCGAAGTAGGAGGAGAAGGAAAGAAATTCTCCAAATTCCAAACAGAAGAGGTTTGAGATGAAGTACTCGAATAGGTAGAATTTGCTTGGTACGCAGTGGGGAACAATCCAAAAGGGAAATTTGATGCTTGGCTTCGAGGAGAGGAAGACGGACTCGATTAGGAAAGAATGTCCTGGAATGTCGGCGGTGGCTTCCGGCGGCGATGTACTAAAGCAAGAGAGTATATGAAGTAGTTTGGAAATTGCTATGTTAGGAGAAGGCGGCTAAAGTGGAGGCTGAACTCGCCGCTGCCGCCGCAAACGGCGCAGGATATGGGTTGAGGAAAACGGCGGGGGGTATTTCCAGAGACGGGAAGAGGTTCCCCAGCAGGCAGCAACGAACGTGCAAAGCTTCTAGCCTAAGCGATGGCTGAGGGTTAAAGTGGTCCAACTAGTATTCACAATGGTTTTTATTACGAAGCATGTGATAGGTTTTATCTCAGCTTATCTCAACTTATATACACATTGGTTTTAACATACAAATCGAACAAGGACATAAACTTTAGGCAGTGCTGGCCTTGTTTGACCCTTTTTATGCATATTGCCCTTTTTTAATAATTAATTAATAAAAATTGTATTTGAAATGAAGGTTTAAAATTATAATCGATACATAAAAAGTAACGAAGAAATGTATTGATAGTGATAGCTCTGTTTGACCCTTTTTTCAAGGACTGCCATTTAGGCAGCCTGTCACTTTTTTTTTCCATTTATTTTATTTTATATTATATTATTGTAGTCAAATTTTTTTAAGAAATAATACGAAAATCATATAAAATTTATTAAGTTTATTTGATTTTTCAGAAGAAAAATACAATATATCTCTAAAAGTATAATTAACAATGTGTACAATAAAAACATAATATATAATCAACAATCTTCAAAGCAAGTATCCATTTAAGATGAAATAATAAAGTTTAAAATAATAGTTGAAACTATTGAAACATCATCCTCTTCCTTTAAAAAATAAAAAAGTTTAATTTTTTTAAAAAATAAAAAATATAAAAGTAAATAAAATCTCTTAGCAATGAGACAAATGACTTTGTCAAATTAATATAAAGGTCTTGGAGATAAAACAAATGAATTACAAGTATTAAGAAAAAAAGGAACGTTTAAGTCAATCTAACGATTTATTAAAATTGGTTCACTTTTAAAAAGTTATGTATAGTTTTACACCTTTCAAAAAATTGATTGTGTCAAATGGTGAAAACTTCATTAGTGAAATTAAATCTTAACCTTTTTTTAAAATAATCCAGTTGACCTCATGCAAAAGGAAAAAAAAAACTCTCGCTCCATAAATGGTTATTTGATTTGAATGAATAACATGTTTAAATACTTTTTTTTTTGCCATATGTTTAATTACATTGGTTAGAAAGTGTGTTTTTTGTTGTATTTGGTATTGATTGAAATAGTGGTTTCACATTTTCAACCTTTGTCGGTTTGTTTGGTGGTAAAGTCAACAAATTTTTCATTCAAGGTTTGTGTAAGATGGCTTTTAGGTTATGGGATGAGAGTTGTATAGATGAAGGAAATGTTGATGGCGTTGAATATGTTGAGACGGATGAGGGACAGACAAATGAAGAAG
The DNA here is from genome assembly GCA_025593235.1 of Vachellia pachyceras. Taxonomy (NCBI): domain Eukaryota; kingdom Viridiplantae; phylum Streptophyta; class Magnoliopsida; order Fabales; family Fabaceae; genus Vachellia; species Vachellia pachyceras. The sequence continues at coordinate 13,616 of JANTPZ010097020.1, forward strand.
ATGATGAGGCATATTGGAACGAGAGATTGAAACGTATGGAGAACAACAATTTACTCTTGAAATTGATGTTAGCCATATTGTGTTTCAATTGTCTGAATTGGATTCAGGATCTGCATTTGTAATGGTTCAGCTATTTACTTCAAACTATTATCATGGATTTAGGATCTTAAAAATTATACCAACTTCTTCTAATGGCTCTATGGCTTGATGCATTTAGGCCTTTATTTAATGGTTGTTGAGCTTGATGCCTTGATGGTATACTATGCTCATTTGGGAACGCGATAGAGAAGTACTTTTAAACAAGTCGAGGTAAATATATGAAGGAAATTATCTCTTTTTGCGGAAAAACACTGTTGAACATGCGTTTGGCTTTTCCAAACGCTCCAACAAACAAGCCTATTATGTATGTTCAGGTTGTTCAATATACATTCAGCTTGTTTGGCAAAGCGTTAAGGAGAGTCAAAAGCACGTTCAAAACGAGATAATTTCTTCACATATTTACCTCGATTTGTGTAAAAGTACTTTTCTAACCCATTTCCAAATGGATCCCTTGTCATCACAACTTCATATAGTTGCATGTTACATAATTGATCACGACTTCATCTTTGCTTCCAAAGCATGTACCTTTTCATTAATTGAAGGACCAATGTTGATTTACAAAGAGTAACTCCATGCTAATGTTCATTGTGTCAACATTTGCAATCCTTCAAACTACAATTCACATTGATCCTTACATAGCGCCTTCAATGTTTAAAACACTATGAAAACAAAATAAAACACGTAGGTAAGAAGTAGTGCACAAAATGCGAACCTCATCATCCTTTCAGCCTTCTTCATGTGTGCAGATGGTAGTAATCTCACCTTCAACATCTCCAACTATTCCTTGCTCACCATCATGTCTCCTCTACCTTACATTGTCATCATTCAACTCAGTGGCGGACTCAGAACCTTGACTCAGGGGATGCAAACTATTTATGACTTACAAAAAATATCAAGTTTTATAATTTTATATTATGCATTAATCATATGTCAATATAATAAATAACAACTTTCACTTATCTAGATTTTCTTCTTTATTTATATGTTAAGTAAATAATTCATGAGATGATAAATCAGTTAGAAAGTTCGATCATACAACTCCGTTATGGAAACAATCAAACAAATGAGTGAGTTGTTGTACACCTTGTGTGTGGGCGTGTGTGTTGATGGTGACAAATTTTTTTCTTTAAATTACATATACCCTCCATTGGAGACAATATTTTTTTTTATACACAAATTTTAGGCAGGGGGTTGAGCTCACCCGCAAGTCAAGGGTAGGACGAAATCTCCCTTCCTCTTAGATGATACCAATATCGAGCAAGGTGAGCCGTCGTTGGAGACAATATTGATAGTCACAATAGTAAACCAGAGATTGAGACACAAATGTTAGATTGGAAGCCCACAAATGAGTGAGAGCATGTGTCTCTCTTTATGTTTGGAGCTAGTGCTTGTGTTTGGACCTAAACATTGCCAGGTTCAGAAATTTCCTCAACCTTCTAGAGTGAAGATGTCTATGTCCGTGGTGATGGCCCTTGGCTGTACTTTCTTTAGTCATCAATTTCTCCACTGCAGCAATGGAAAACCAAACCCCAACATGAACAACATCACATGGCTACATACATATCCAAAGAGCATAAATACTGAGTGGTTATATTAAAAAAATTTAAATAATTTATAGTAGAAAAATTTATACTCCAAAAGCTTTTTTTTTTGTCAGGCACATGTATTCTCACATTGTAAAGTAATCATATTTAAACCATTGTCGGATATTAACTAATTTTAAGTTAATTTTTTTATTAATATAAAATTGTTAAATCGTACCTAGAAGGTAATGGAGGGAGTAAAAAGATGTAATTGGTTAACAATGAATAAATTTTAAAATTTCACATTGTTAGTAACTTACAGAACAAATCAACTACTGGCATAAAAGAAATATCTTTTACACAAGGAAAAACACATTGTTGTAGGATGATAAGCTCATACTAGGAAATGCAAGTAAAGCTCAACTGAACATGGCATCGTACAGAACTATAAAACCACCATAAATTGCATTTATTATCCATGTTTATCATCTGATCCTAAATGTAAAGGTAACTAAATGTAAAATTTCAATCTACTTTATCTTTTAAATTTATAATTTTTTTCTTAAACTCATCCTCTGGATTACACATTAAAAAGATTTGCCATCAAAAGAATGGTTTCAATACAAATGACTAAAAGAGGTGCATTATAGAAACAAACACACATTTTTTTACTATTAATTAACTCAATTTTTTAATATACATAAATTAGTTATCTAACTCTCATATTTAATATCATATAGACTATAAAATAATGGCTCCCTTTTAACTGATTACTTTTTCAGTCTTCACTCTGATTAATAATACTTCCACTACAACGGCATCAATTCTTTTGCAGCATTTCTTTGGACAACACAAGAAAAACTATCTCTAAAGCTCATAGGGATGAAAGGTACCCGGTCAATTTAACAATGAGTAGATTTTAATGCTAACATTAAACTCCTATTTAACATCAATAAACAGTATATACTGTCACACACAAGCATACAAATAGGAAAATGCACATGTTAAATTACTTTTAGAGATATCGCATCATGTTAAAACCAGGAATCTTATTTATCTTGTAGTTCGAGAACATACATCACATCAATGAACATCACACAATTTTATCTTTTTTCTGTAAGCAACCATCTATTCACAATGCAGCAATACCAAAAAAAACAGAAACTAAAATCTAATTACATACTGGTATCGTCAAGTACGCTTTCTGGGGAAGGACCAACAGAGCCCAAAACAAAACGTTTCCTTGACCAGTACTCCTGAAACCTCTGAGTTGCATACTCCTTGTAGTCAAAGTCGATTTTGTTCACATGTCCCTGGACAAAGCACAGATGATACATTTCTGAACTCAAATCTCATATATTCATATAGAACACATTTCTGTAACAAATCCAGTATTGCATCATTGTACGTAAGACTTTAAGTAGTAGAAGGCTGCTGATTTGAAATCTAAAAGTAAATGAGAAGATTAATTTCCTATCTTATTCCACTAACAATTTTATCACAGGCGCACAGTGAAGTCGAATGAGAGTAGAAGGCATATAACATTCCAAAATAAGGATGAAAATAGAAGATTTAATTAGGTTACTGAAGATTGAAAGGTGCATATAATTTTTATAGACGAGCTTGCCATTACGACTTACCACCTCACAATACACTTGTCGTTAACAACTTCACCCCATACATAAACCACTTTAGCAGCTATATTTTCTTAGGACATTCAGTTGTTATTGACAATCTTACCGGCTATATTAACAACCATCACTGCCTGCATTAACAACTCCTTCTCACTTTAGGCCATCAACCCTTCTCACCACTGATCTTCACCTTTGTCTGCATTCCATCATCAGTCTTAATCAGAAACAGATCATGAGCAACACAAAAGCAGAGCATGAACAACACAAAAACAGAGCCCACAGCTACCCTTTCCCAAACACATCTCAACAATATCCGCACTTCATACTTTACATTTCACTAGGTCACCATTCAAGCACCATAATTATAAAGAAATCCAAGAGGTAATCACATTAATACACACTCAGCCCCAATCTCTACTAAAACTGACCAACTATCAATCTACAATAAAACCAACCCAGCAGTCATATAGTTATCATTGACAACCTAGGCAGCCATATTGACAACTATCGCGCCCTCTATTGACAACCTCATCTGCTACATTTTACCATTCCGTTCCAACTCTTCACAAACCTCCATTTTCACCTCCATCTTCCT
>JANTPZ010097021.1:0-11522 GCA_025593235.1 Vachellia pachyceras
TCCTGACCTTTTGGCCATTCTGCAACAATTCTTTCCTTGAGCATGGCTACGGTAGATGCAGGCGAATAGCGGAAGGGCCCGATATCCGATCCATCATAGAGACGGAACTTCAGCTCCACTAGGTCTTCCTCCGGCATCTGAAATCTTCCCCCGATTTAATTAATTCCTGAACAATAAGATACCACAAAAGTTCCACCAAGTATCCCAGCTTTCAATTTGCCACAATAATCTGTACAGAGCTGCAATCATCTCAAACAATCGACGTGTAAAAGCAGGAACAGAGACAATTTTATATTGAAATAAGGGACTATAGAGAACCCAACAATCGACGGATAACTAAGCGGCTCAGCTCAGTTTAGTTCAGTGTTCATTTTCCGAAGCCAATTGAGCGCAAGGCCCTTAATTTTCTGAGCTACCAAACAAACTGATTCACGAAATATAACACTTCGCTTACTATTATAAGTTATAACTTCTTTTCAAAAGGGGGGGGGACAGCTCCAAGTTCCAAACCATTCGAAATTGATGCAGTGGCAACTGTATTGAACTAACCGTACGCTAAAACATGGAAATCAAGAGGGAAGAACGAAAGTTAAATAGAGAATACCTTAAATAAGACAGAGGAAGGAAGGGAAGTCGTAGGGATTTTAATGAGGGGAGAGTTTATCACTCATGAGAGAGAGAGAGCTCAAAGATTCGAAGAAGATGAGAAGTTCGGGCATCAGAGGGGGAAAAAGAAAACCCTAGACCCCAAGTCCTCGCTTTCCCATCCTTCTGTGCTTTGCCTGTTTTGCATCTTCAGTTTGAAATAAATGATATATTTTACACACACGCACATATATACACACACAGATGGGAATTGAATTCTGTCAGAGACGGCAATCTGCTTTACCTTGGTCGTCTAGCTCTAGCATTGCAGGAAGATTAATTATTGTTTTTGTACATTAACTTAACAGTACTATTGATTTTCTTTTCCTCAATTACTACCATTTGATTCGTACGCATGTAAATCCATGTCAGGATCCACACCTATTAATGCCATTGATCCCAATTTAAAACATCCCATGCGCCACTTGCAATTCAATATACAAGTAACATTCTCTCTTTTATATATACGTTCTTAAATATAAATAATAATTTTACTTTATTCAAAATTTAATATTTTTTTTTTGCATCTTTATATCCCATTTCTCATCCTTTTCTTTACTCATTTTCTCCCATTTTTCTTCCCGACCATTCTCTCTCACAATGTGTCCGTTTAGCAACGCGGTAGAGAAGTATTTTTATGCAAGCCGAGGTAAATATGTGAAGGAGATTATCTCGTTTTACGAAAAAACACTGTTGAATGTGCTTTTTGGTATAAGTTAAGCGTTATCAAACAAGCACATTATCTTTATAAATAGTAGTGTGTTTAGAAAAAAAGTTACTTGTTTCACACATTCACTGTTATTATAAATATGAAAGCAATTTTTTTTATATAATATCAAATTTGGTAAAAGAATTGTAATATAGAGTAAATATTGTACTTAAATTTTTTTTTACTTTTGCTGCATTTTCTAAGTATTATTGCTATATACGAGTAATTCACTAGTAATTCACTAATTTGATTTATAGGAGTGGTGGCTCATAATAAGAAACACCCGCTGTCTTCAAGTAATCATCTTGACTATGTATATGCTTGTTTGAGAACCACGTAAGGGGCACGTCAGTGGCAGATTCAGGACCCTGACTCAGGCAAAATTTGAGTAAAATTTTAGTAGGTTCAAAATTAATAAATGAATGGGTGCAAAATAAATCACATAGTACTAATATATACCTAATTTTCTTGAAGTTAGGGGGTGAGGTTGCACCCGCTGGGGGACACATAGGTCCGCCTATGGGGCACGTTATATATAAATCGAAATAAAACTCTCCTCAAAATCACTCTCATGACGGATTCCTAGTTTACAAACAATGTGCTTGTTTGGGAACAGGGTTTCCCAAACGGTACACGTAAACTGAGATAAAATCATTTCAAAATATGTAAAAATCATCTTGAAAACTATAAAAATATATTGAAATCTGTAAAATATTTTAAATCTGTAAACTTCTTTCTTCCAATAGAATTCCCAAATACATCTAATATTGGTTAAGTTGAAACAACTGTTTAAAATATTTTTCAAAATATTCTTATTTAATTCAAGACACTGATCTGAGACCAGGTGACGCCACGCTCTCGTTATCTGGGTGGGGCCTCCGCGTGTTTGGTTCTGTCCATTATAAAATAACACAGTGGTAGGATTGCAGGCACCCACTTTCCATATCCGTTTGATAAAGCGGCGAGAATTATTTTTACATAAATCGAGATAAATATATGGAGGAGATTATCTCATTTTACAAAAAACACTGTTAAACATATTTTTAAGTGATATATAAGTGTTACCAAACAAGCACATTTTATTTGAGGGAATTATTTAGAGGTCTTAAATAAAAGAATACATTGACCCTGTTTGGAATGGCCTGACTTATTTTCATAAGCACGTTCAACAGTGCTTTTCCGCAAAACGAGACAATCTACTCCACATATTTGCCTCGGCTTATGTGAATAATCACTTATAAGTGGCTTATGACAGTTTGCCAAACGGGCCCATTATAGAATGGTCCCAATAAATTGTAAATGGTAGCTGTTTCACTTGTAAAATATGTTTCTTGGCTTGTTATTAACAATCTCTTGGGATCATTTTGTAATATATTCTCTTACTTGGGACTGCTAGGTAATTATCCCTCATTATTTTATATTTATATATAAAGATTCCGCAATGATACGAAAATACGAATAAATTTTTTTTTGCCAGTTCAAACCAATTTACGAAAGGGTGATTTTTGTGTCAATGGAGATAGCTGTTACGCGTGATACCATTTCTCAAATGATGCATGTAAATCGAGATAAAATCATCTTGAAATTCATTAAAACCATCTTGAAATCCGTAAAATACTTTGAAATCTGTAAACTCATTTCTTCAAATGGACTTCCCAAACACACAATATATATATAATTATATATACGTGTGTGTGTGGATTTCGTGTGTGTGTGTGTGTGTGGATTTCACGCCCACTCCATTATCGTGCCTCAACTTAAAACTCATAATTCCTCCCATTGAGTGCCACTGATCAATGGACATTGCAGATTATTATGATTCGTTGCATTTATTAGGAATGATCACAGAATCATTGAGAGTGACAACGCAGCGAGGCCCATTAATGGCCCATTGCGTGTTTTTCTGCAACAAAAGTAATTAAAGAGGCTTTTCTTAATGTATCCTTGGACCATTCTGCTGCTGTCTTCCCTGGCCTGGTACTGTTATCAGGCTCCCACTGAAAGAATCTTCACAGAAAAGGTATAAATAGAAGAGGGTGTAGCGGGAACTAGCATTTGATTCAAACGGAAAAGGGTTGAATGTGATTAACCAGAGATATCAAATTCGAGCCTTAGAAATGCAGCAATGTTAAATACTTGATAAGTCGGTGGTATGGCTTTTTCACCATTGTGGTCCTGATCGATCTGATTAGTTTGGATCTCGATAAATCTCTCAAATTAAATTGACATAGATCCAGAATACCAAATGCTTCACTAAAAAACAGTATATACAGAACAAAGAGCAAGAACGGAAATGATCCAAAAATTAGGAGCATGGCATCTTAGACAAAAAAGGGTATACCAATGACTTTGTACCCGTTTAAATTAGCAATAGAAACTACATTTTCAACAAGATTTACAATTTAAAAAATGAGTATGTGAGATGAATTTTATCTTTATTTGTGCAAATGTGCTTTTCTAATGCTCACACAAACATGCATTTTATAATTTAGTGGCATGAGATTTGGTCATACCCTTCTAATTTAGAGAAGACAGGCAATAATATACTACATTTAGTTCTCAATATTATCAAGAGTCAGTCAGCCTTTTTAAAAGATTAAAAAATTATATAAATCAATTAATTATAACACATATTATTGAATACTTATGTATATTATTATATTATATATTAGTTTCTGAGTTAGGGAAATTAGTTAAAAAATTATAAATATATAAGTTAATTAGCCTTTTCAAACTCCTAAAAAATCAACTTAATGGATTAGTACTAATTTGTAATAGGTCCGTTTGGTAAAGCGGTGGAGGAGTACTTTTACCATTTACGAGGTAAATGTGTGAATGAGATTATATCGTTTTACGGAAAAACACTGTTGAACGTGCTTTTGGGATGTTGAAAAGCTTTCCCAAACACTCCAATGACTTGTTAACGTTGCATACAAAAGATGCATGTGAAACAGAAAATGATTCAGATCCCTATTGCTTTCGTGTGCGTGTTTTGTTTCAATAGTAATAACCCGAGTCTGTGATGTGCGAGAATGTTGCTAGCAAGTGAGGGATCTATATAAGTACGCTAAACACTGTTTGATCTATAAGTATCTTGCAAATACTATGAGACCCTGATGAGCCCGAACCCAGAACCCTTCATCTAACAGCGAAGAAATGGTAATATTTTCAGTTCAAGCTTCAAGCAGTGTATATTTCAAAAACAAGAAAAAGAGTACTACTAGTGCATCATCCACCAAAATTAGTCTATTTTTCTTTCAGTAAACCTCAATAATTCCTGTTCATCTTTGCCACGAATTGGTGCGTAGGCAGCTGTGTAGGAAGCAACGACAAAGTTCTCCGACATAAATTAGCGCCACAAGTGATATCAATATTCTTAAACAATGAGCTCATACTTGTGTCCTTCTCTTAATCAAAAGGTACGCAGACAGCGACATGTTCGTCCCCACCACTGTAACTGTTACTCCCTCTCTCCACCACATTCTTTTGCCTTTCCTTTTCTTCCATGTCTTCCCCCAACAATCACGTACCCACACATTAGTTGAAGTCAAGTGCGAAGCATGGCAGAGAAACCAAACATTACTTCTTATATTAATTTCCGATTCTTGGGATAATCTTTACAGAAGCGGAGCTCAAAGCAAAGCATTACAAACCAATAATTTGTTTGAAAAGGGGAAAAAAAGGAACGTGAAGTCATAATCAGAGCCAGAGAGCCCCTGCTTGTTTGAGGAGAGGGACGAGGGTGCCGTTGATGTGAGAGGCCATCACTCTGTCCATGGTGCCCACCAGCTTGCCGCCGATGAACACCACCGGCACGACGGAGGGCGTTCCCAGAATCCTCACCAGCGCCCTCTCCAGCTCCTTGCCGGCCGGGTCCTGGTCAAGCTCGTGAACCGTAGGGTTCACTCCCATACCGCACAGCAGTCTCTTCATGGCGTGGCACATGCAGCACGTGCTTATGCTGAATATCACCACCGCGTTCTCCGACGCCATCCTCTCTATCCTCTCCACAGGCTCAATGCCGCCTCCCGCCATATAGCCTCCCCATGACGCCGTTTGGTATTGCATTCTTACGAAAGTAACTAACGGAAGGTGTAATAGGGTGACTGTGATTGCAGTGACGAAGCTAGAGAGATAGTAGAAGAAGAAAGAAGCTCTTGTATGCTGTTGATGTTTTTGCAGTGTGAGGGAAGCCTGGAGATCCTGCTGGTATTTATAGAGGGCAGGATCACATCGAGCTTTGTGAATAAATGTAATAAAAGGGCTTTTAATTGTGCGTGATGGGATCATGCTGTTGTTGTTACCACTCCCTTTTTCCTCAGAAATATAAAGTTGGTCTCTCTCTGTAGCAGTCATCACCTTATGCAACAACACAGCCACAGACAGACAGAGAGAGAGAAAGAGAGAGAGGGAGTTTAATTATATATTTTTTATTTAGAGGGTAAAAAATCTAATTATGATGGAAATGCTTGTCTGTGATTGATTGCACTTAAATGACAAAACATGTACTATTAGGGTTTTGATTACTGGAGAGAAGAGATGAGTGGTCAAAGTGTTGGAATTGAGGAGACGATGATTAAGTGAAGGGTTAAAAGAGGACAAGAATGGAAGGGAGTGATTAGGAAAAGAAGAGAAAAAGGAAGAGACATAAGAACAGAGGGTTTTGCAGGAGAGAGGGGGAGAGAGCGAGCATATAGACGGCTGCCTGCGTCCTTCTTGTCGGCCCTACGTGATCAAAAAAGCCCTCTCTCTCTCTCTTCTGCGTTTCTGTTTCTTGGACTTCATCTTCACATCATTTCTTCTGCATTTTTTCCCGTTACACTCTTCCAAGCTTCCCCCATCCCCTTCCAAACCTATCGTAATTTCTTCTTCTAAACAAGCCATTCCTTGTTATGTATCTTTTTCATATCTTTCTTTTCCCAACAACTCATCACCTTGTTCCCCGTAAAAGTTTAACTGCCTTCGAGACATCTATCCATAACCCACGCACCCACAGCTCCTCAAATTTCACCCTCATATCATATATCTGTCAAGTGCAAGATCTCTGATCAAATTAACTTTACACAGAGTCACGGTGATCCATAGGATAAATGCAAGTCTCGCTCTCACTTTTTTCCCTTACTAATTTCTCCCTTCAAACTTATCATAAAAGTTCCCTTGAATGATGATCTCATTTGCATAGATACATAAATACACACACTCAAAAATACGTGTGCGCGTTCCATTTTCTTTTGCTTTCCGAGCTGGTACATACATATAACCTAGCAAGATGTGTATGTCATAATGTGGAAGACTCATGTTCAATTTTTTTACTCACACATGCATGCTTTATACGGGAATATATTCTCTTCCCAATATCATTCACTTACTGTAACATTTAGAAATTGGAACGAGAGAGGAGGTAGGTGGGGAAGGCTTAGAGCTAGCACGCATGTCAAGTGAAGACCCTTAGCTGGAGACATGCACAGAAAATATCGAATCCGGTGGTCCTATATTGTGTGTGTGTGTGTGTAACGCTGACTTCTTTCGCCAGTGGGGGATGACTCCCTGAGTCCCTGAGCCTGAGTGTAGTTTGGATGGTTCCAAAATGGATGTAAGTTTAATATTCTCTTTTCTTTTTTACTAAACGAATGTAAAGGGGGCTTCATCAGCATGCAAGGTCACAATTTGTTATTATATTATTATAAACTGGTGTCCTATATATATAGATAGAGATGCAGGAGGGGTCTCTGTTTAACCGCAGAGGATGTGCGATGTGTTCCCTTTAACAGAAAAAGAAGGTTTCTCTTTCAGGGTAGGTCCTTGAAGATAACGATGGAAGGTAGAGTGCACAGAAGGCCATGTTTAGGATGCCTCATAGAGTGACTCGCAGGAGAAGAAAGATATAATCATATCTTCTATTGTGATTTGTCGGATTCTTTCTTTTCTTCACATTCAGCTTAATCCTTTACTTTGTGCCATTTTGAAATCTACGCACACACCCTCGCATCTGTGTGCTTTGACCACTAGGTAATACAGTATATCAAAATGTGTATCGTGCATGGAAATTATAGCTTTTACAGATTTCGAGGTTTGAAACCTAGGTTTCACAGATTCCGAAGTAAAACCTAGGTTTTGAAATGTGATTTATGTTTGGGAAGTTATAGCTTTTACAGATTTCGAGGTAAAAAAGTAAGAAAAAGTGGGTATGAAAGAGAAAAGTAAGAAAGAGAGAAAAAGTAAGAAAGAGGAAAGTAAGAAAGAGTAGTAAAAAGAGAGCATGAAAGAGAAAACCTAGGTTTCAAACCTAGGTTTTGAAACCTAGGGTTCAAAACCTTATAACCAAACGAACCCTAAATGTGCTACGTATGATTGTTATCTCAAATTTTGTACAAAACGGGAGAATCATAATTTATCAGCTAATAATATATGTAAACTGCATGGAACATGCAAAATTGGATTATTTGAAACCGGTGGAATATTTAAATTAAATATTTCTATGATGCTTAACGGGGTCTAGGTTTAGTGGTAACTACGTGTATACATAGTCACACACACACATGCATGTATATACAAAGAAGAGTTCAATGTGTGTGTCGTTTGCTCTGAACTCTGAAGGTGTTTCCATATCTGGTGAAACAAAGCAAAAGATAGAGAGGAATATGGAGGTGGAAAGCTAGTGCATTGGCTGTGGTACTATGCATATACGAAGCGTCTCATCAACTTGAAAAACACGCAGGACTAATATATGTATATATGTATTATCCTGCCTTTTTTGTTCTTGCACCACTTTATTCTTTGCAGATCACTTGAAAGAAGGGTGAAAAGAAATATAGAGAAAAGAGTTTAAATTCATTCGGCTGAAGCTTTCGAAACTTTATAAGGTCATTGTCGTTTGATGAATAATATATCTGTTTGGCTAAGCTCCTGGGGAGTTCAAACGCAAGTTTAATAGAATTTTTTCGTAAAATAAGATAATCTCCTTCACATATTTACTTTGACTTACATAAAAGTCTTCTCTACGCTCCCAAACGAGTCTATAAACTTTCTCATGGTGACGTGGCGTGATGTAAAATAATGGGAAGTTTAGGAGGTGGGAGAAGATTAAGAAAGACACAAACAAATCTCGCGTATAAATCGAAAGTAGTACATCAACAATGGGCTTGTTTGAAAAACTGTTAGGAAAATTACTTTTGTGCATAATGTATTTTAGAAAATAAAAACTTGTTTAAATAAATATTGTAAACGTGACTTTTGGTGTAAAGTGGCTTAAAAGAAAATGAATCTTATTAAATAATACATATATTTTGTTTTATATTATGATAAAATTATGGAAAAATTAAATAAAAGTAGTTAAAATGTCTCGGGTCGCGATTTAACATATATTTTTAGGTCACGACTTAGCATTTTCATGTTTAGGTCGCAACTCAGAATGTCCCAGATCGTATCAGGTAATTTTGAAGTTGCAATCTGTAATGCATTTCAGGTAAAAATAGTTTTTTTTGTCCTTCTCTCCTCGGAATACATTTTGACGCTAGAAAGCTAGAATGCATTTTTGTCTAAATATTTCCCAAACTCTCTAGTTGAGCCCAAAATGAATGCCTGCCTCATTTGGGATTGCCAAACACACGCAATGTCACCTATTAATGATGCAGATAAGGCATGTATATCTTAATTATATATATGTTTGCAATCTTTATCTTGCATGCTCCATTCCTGTTTAATAAGTTACTATTTTGACTGTCATTATTACTACTGTTGAAACTGTTAAGGTTAAAAATAAAAAAAAATGTAATAAGAGCATGTGAAGTAATCACGGAGGTTAAAGAAATGAGAGGATAATGTTGGTGGTGGAGGAAGGTAATAATATAATGGGTGAGGATAAATTAAACAAAGTTGTGAAGTGTAAAGCAAGTGTGTCTGCTCAAATCTCACATCCACAAACCTTAAAATAATACAGGCCAACACAATATTGCATGCATGTCTCCCTCGTCTTCTCCATATGATCTCCTAGCTTCCATTAACAAATTTCCTAAAGTTTTTTTATTGTAAGGCAAAGTTTTAAATAGATGGCATAAAATTAAAGAATGACTTGCATTTCTCACAAGTTTCATAACAACAAAAACTATAAATCGAATACTTAATCGACTATTATCTATATATACTTCGTGTGTTCTGCATCCTGACTCTTTGAGGTTGTCAAATGCCATATTCCTTGCTATGAATATTTATCTCAACATTTATATACGCTACTGGTTATTAATTGAGCCATCAGTGTAATTAATGATAGACTTGCTCTGAAAAGACCACGTTAAATATTAAGTAAATAAAGCTCCAGTAATTTGCATCTGCAGATTAACTGTGACAGTAAGAGAGGCTCAATTAATATATGTAATGGTGATTGATGTTGCAGATGATGAATAACTTCAACATGGTTTTCAGCACGACAAACCCACCAGATAGAACATAAAACAAAATCATTGGAATTAGTTTGGCTGTTTCATTCCCAGTCACACAGAATATCTATCTGAAGGAAGGACAATACAGTATTAGGAACAACTATTATTATTCCACAGCATTATATACTGCATCTACAGATAGACAGGAATGCATTCAAAGAGGCAGAATGTTGTGTTGGTTAATGAAGAGGGTAGTTAGACATGAAACATGGTATTGTGTTGATTCAGATTAATTATGTGGGATGTCTGTTGGTCTCCTCGTTCACTTGATCGAATCTCCTCATTTTTATTAACTTTGTTTTATTGGTTGGGCAGCAGACAGGCGAGCACACATTCACAGCACGCCCTCAAGATCAACCGCCTTGGGCCTTAACCCTATTTCGCCTCTCTCTCTCTCTCTCTCTCTCTCTCTCTCACACACACACACACAATAGACACAAACAAGCACAAAGAAAGAGACAGAGATAGAGAGAGAGATTAGAGAGAGTGAACAGTGAACAGACCCATACGCAAAGGAATAATGGTGTCACGAGGGATGATTCATGGGAAGCAAAGTCTGACGCAAACCCATCTTTTGATGAGAAAAAGAAAAGAGCTAAGAAACTCACAAGAGAATCGAAGCCAAACCACAAGAAAAAGAAAAGGCTACTTTATGAACATCAAAACTCTGGTTCAGCCGTTAAAGCAAACACACGCAGACATGACGGCTTTTCTCAGCTTTTGTTCCTTAACTCTCTTCTAACCCCGGCTGACGTTACTCCAACGTTGACCGCTTTTTCGTCTTCCCTGTTTTTTAACTCTCTCTCTCTCTCTCTCATCACCATTACATTATATTTCTCTGATTCTCCCTGTCCTTTTGCCTTTGTCTCACTTTCAACAGCAACGCCACCCACGCAATACCACATCAGTTCAAACCCTTCTTTTCCCTTTAAAATAAAAGTCCCTTGGAGAGCGAAAGATGGGGCGGGCTTCAATGTCCAAGGCAGTCTCAATTTGCCAGATCTTGGTATTGATATTATTCTTCTATTGTTAGGAATGTAAAACGCTTGGCTTTTTCAGAATTTTATAAAAATGCAGTTTTGAGCCTGAAAGCAAGCCGATCTATGGAATAAGAATAGTGTACTCCTCCCCAACTCTCCCAAGAAGGAATAGTGTATGTGTAATGGGATCTGACAGTGCTTTTGTCTCCTCAACGTGCCATTCAACTTCAGGTCTCCCTTTGCCCTTAGCTCCTGTTTGGCTAGCAGCATATCATCCAAAACGAGGCCTAACCAAGGACCTTTCTTTTACAACAAAATAAACAGTGTGTGTGGGAGCGCAACTAATACATATTCTCAATTCTATCACTTGAATCTTTCCAAAAGCAACTTTTGTGAAATAGTTAAAGGGTTTACAAGTGATTCTGTAGCTGACCAGTACTCGGCCACACTTGTATGGTATATCCACCAGACCTTTTTCTGTGGCTTCGTAAACAGCATTCTATATACAGAATGCAAATGCATGGTTAAACCTAAGTTACAATTCTCTAGCTAGTTCATATATAAATATATATGGCAACTCACACGAATGAGCTAGCCTGATCTCTGTAGAAAGATAAAGAGGTGAATTCAGATTCAAACCAGGACGACTCGGGGTGGCAATTAGCCCATTTTATGTTAAGAGTGATCAGTGATCTTCCATTTTTGTCATTTCCACTAAATCCTATCTGCTGCACATTCTTCACATTCCTT
>JANTPZ010097024.1:0-15963 GCA_025593235.1 Vachellia pachyceras
CTAAAAATGAAAGAAACAATGGGAGTGTGAAAGTGATAAGGATATATATATATATATATATATGTAGTGGCAGGGGCAGAGGCAGATATAAACCCAGTAGAGCACAAGCTGCTAGGGCTGATTCTTTTTTTTTTTCTATATGAGGCTTGTGATGCAGATATTGGCTTTTTTTGTTGTGTGAAATTATGTGTGTGATGGGCATGAATGATTATGGCATCTAACTCATCATTGAATTTGGACTTATCTCTTTTGTTCAAAGCGTGTGATGTGTTGTTTGTGGATCTACTGATTGTGAATGCACCAAACTGTTGGATTTGTTCTAAGTGGGGCTGATGTCATCCTCCAAATGTTATAAATCAGAAATAACTAACACCTCAGCTATGATTGTTGAGTGAGCTGATTATATTAAACATAATTAAACAAAGCTTATATAAAAGCATCTCTTACAGTGAAAGTTTGCCACTGTTGCTAATAAACTTGTGTCTTTCCATTTCATCATCATCATCCTCATGATGTTTGGCTTATCCACTGGATGAACTGAATATCTGCATAAAATTGCAAGGGGATTATTCTGTGCCATGACCTTTTTAGCTCTTACATATGCAGTATGGTATAGTGATCGGTAGCCTTTTTGTTTGAAAAAGAACTATATCTGTTCCTTTCAAGCAGCAATATAATTCCCAGTATTGGAAATTCAATTAGCTGATCAACCCCTGTATTTTCAACAAACCTAACCTGCATGTATTGGCTAATTAAGTTTTATTTTAAGTATTCAAATACAACATGAGTGTATGCATGGGTCTCCAAAATTTGTTTTCAATTCATAACCAATCAACTCAGAAATATTGATCTGCAACCGCTCTCTCGAGTTAATAATATAAATCACTTTAAGAATAAATTTGTCATTTGCAAAATAGTTAATTCTTATCTACCAATTTTGCCCGTTAATTAATGGTTAAATTAAATTAGACTTTGCATTTTTCGATGTCCTCTAAAATCCCATTTGTAATGGGTCATGTCCCCCCCCCCCCAAAAAAAAATTTATGACAGACTTGACAAGTTAAATGGTGAATCGGTTGAGAGTGATATATGTTGTTAATAGGAGTGTGTTTGTAACTATGAACGTAGTCAATAAATACAAATGCTTAATGAAATATTTTTTTGGTTAAGATGCTGACAAGGGGTGGATCCTGTACATGAAAATTGTGAAAAAGGCCTCCGTCAAAAAAATTATTGGGGAAAAGAACCTAAAATCAAAGTACCAATACTTTATGTGATACAGAGTATTTATATTTTGTGTATATAAAAAAAGTTATCAAATTATTCTCATCAATGAAATCTTCTAACGCTGACCTCTCCCAACATTTTTCTTCATATGTGGAAAACATGTGGTGGCATATATAAATTAAGAATGGTTGAAGGGAAGCAACTTGTATATAATATATATATATATATATATAGTGGGTTGTCATGTGTGTTGTTTCAAACGACAACGCTCGCAGCTCATTTGACAAAGAAGATTCTGAAGTTCTTGTTTTATAAGTCATGAATCACGATGTATGGTGACGAACCCTTTCTGATCATATATATGATAAAATTAATGTTTCAGTGATCAAATGAAATAAATATAATGATGGCATTATATTATAATAATGAAATGAGATTAAATTAAAAGTAAAACAACACAATGAATCGATAGATATGAGTGCACGCTGATCATATAGAAGATGAATAATTGGCAATGCTTGTTCCATTCACCAAAAAGATCTACTAATAACATCTTACACACACATACACAAAAAAATACGTACGTACATACATACATTTGTAACATATGAATTTGTAATTCCTTTACATCCAACTTTAACTTGTTGACTTCAGACTAATATAAGGCTAGCTTCTTATACGTATCCATCTTTAATATAATGACTCTTTAGGGTAAGTTGCTTCTTCTTTCTTCAAGTTAAGGAAAGAAAGAAATAAAGAAAAGGGAGTGAGAGGCATGAACATAAACATAAGAGAATGAATGGTACCAAAAAAGAACGACCAAACACTTAGTTCAATCGGTAAAATGTTATATCAGCTTAATCAGGGGTTTTGAGTTCAAATTCTATAAACGAATCAGTGTTAAATACTTGGTGGTAGAGTTTTACCTACCTCAATCCAAATTAATTTGGACCCTTTACAAATCCTCCTCCAAATTAAAGTGAGGTTGGTTTATGACACCGGAATTTTTACAGGGGAACAAAGATGTTGAGACCCATCGTCCGTGGATTCAACTAGCAAAAAAATTGGCTAGTATTCTCACCTAAAAGGAGAGGGTTCAATCCTGGAGAGTCTCACTTTGTTGTGGCTCCAGTCGCAATGCTTTGGAAGGTATCACTATAGCTTAGTGAAACTGGGTTGACCTACCTATATGGCCAGAATTAAAGGGCTTGTTTGACATGTTCCTGTCCCCGCAGAGATAGGCTCTAGTGAATCATGAGTTAGGTGCCCATCCCTTGGATCGTGGATGAGCTCAACCCTTTGCTAAGATTTATGTATGAAAAAAAAAGATGTTGAGGAAGGGGAGATAGTGGGAGGAGCAGTAACATGGACAAAATAGAAAGAGGGAAAGGACAAAAAGTATGTTGGCACCATGTCTTCCTCCTTTATCCTTTTTGTCTCGTCCCCCACTTCTTTCTTCTTCCTTCTCTCTTTTCTTCCTTTTTTTCATATTAGTTAATGCCCACTTGCATTCCTTTTACTCTTATATTTTTTGGGTTAAAAGTATATTAAATCTTAGGGAAAGCTATAGAATCCAATAAAAATTAGGGATAGAAGAAATGTAACATATAATCTCTTACATTGTTACCTCTCGTTACAATCTATGCTTAGTATAAGTTGGAAGGCCTTTTTCAAGTTAACCTTATGCCCGAGGTTGAATTAGCAGAATGTTCTAATCAATAATCATTCACTATATGGTAAATCAATGTTTAAATTTTTTTGCAAAAGATATTTGACGGCATCTTAAATAGGATTATCTTTAATAGGAGGATAAATATATATTGTCTAATAAAAAATTTAACATTGGTGATTAAAAATAGTAATTTTGAAAGATTATGTGCCACATTGCCTCACAAATTTTTAGGGTTTTTGAAATTCTAACAAAAATATTTAGAGAACAAAAAATGCACTTTAATTTATTTATTATCAGAGAATGGAGAATTAAGTCTCTAGAAACAAAAGTAAACTATCTGCAGACAAGCAGATTCTAAAAGTTTAAATAAAATTAAAGGAAGGAGAGGAACTACATTTATTCCTTTACAAGATTTCACAGAATTTGCAGATAGAAATTCTGGATAAAAATAATAAGGGATTAATGTATATTTGTTGTTATCCGGATGGATATTACAGTGGTGCAAGTGGTGATTAATAAAATTATATTCAAAGGATTTACCGAGAAAGAATTCCATTAAAAAGAGTCTTTACTAAAGTTAAAGGGTTAGGTTTACGCATATCAACACACTGCTGATCTTTGTTTTCTTCTTCATTTTTCAATCCCAATCATTGGATTAAAATGTATTAATATAATAGTAATGATCCAGCTGTCATTTTAATTATGATGATTTTGTTTTGTCTTTTTAAATAGAAAGGCTCCAAAAAGTTACATTAAAACACTTCACCTCACTAAAGTCCCACCATATTTATAGTCTTTGGAAAGATATGGACTCATCTGAAAACGCGGTAAAAAGTAATTTTACGTAAATCGAGACAAATATATAAAGAAGATTATCTCGTTTTAAGAAAAAACATTGTTGAACGTACGTTTGGGCTTGTAAACGCTGAGCCAAACAGACACACCTTTTGATCCACAAGACTTTTTAAACTAATAAAAGAAAATAAGCATATAATAACTAATCCCCAATAATGCAAATTGCAAGATGAATACATGTGTTTAAGAAAATAAAAAAATAAAATTAAAAATATAATGCATATTATACATTTAAATTTTATGTAAAGTGACAATAATACCTTTTTATGCTAATTGGTTTTTCATACTTTAATCAAAGGTGAAATCAATTCTTCTTTTTTTAAAAAAAAAATTTGACAAAAAAATGTCAGCAATTTTTAATTATCTAAGCAATGGATCACTACCAAAGATTATTTATGCAAGTGAATATAGACATCACAATTGGAATAACATTTGATTTTTTTATGCAAGTGATTATTTAAAAGGTTAAAACACTTTGAATACGAGAATGAAATATTTTGAAATTTAAAATACGGGATGAATATTCTTGAACATCTAACAAAGATGATAGAATTAGTACAAGAATTTATTCCCTTAAAAAATGAGAAGACAAGCTAAGGGGGAACAGGAAAGTAACATGAAAATTAAAATCTTTGGGCACTGAGATATAGTTTAAACCATATTTCAGGTACTGCCATACACAAAAGGAAAAAAAGTATTCAAGACCATTGAAAATAAATTGTCAATTTTTTTTCTGCATTTAGCTAAATAGCAAACTTAAAATTGAAGCTATGTTGAATGGCAAAAGCAAAGGAACAAATGAAGAATACAGGTGCCGAAAGTGAGAGCCACCCTTCTTTTTAATCTTCAATATGAACCTATAGAAGTTCAAAATGGCATTTATTCTTAATATTCTCTGTCTCTGTGACATACATGCATACATATATATTACGTATATATATATATATATTACATAGAGTAATATTTTCAACATCTTTGGCTTGACTTGTATCCAATCCTTACTCCTTTTGTGTTTTGTGCATCTACTTCTATATTTAATTGTTATCTTTCATAAATATCAAACTTGATTGATCAACATAATAAAATGTGTATACATATATAAATCATGTTCTTTACAATATTGTAAGCAATGCAATTATACATATAAGGAAGTTCGCCTAACTTTTGTAATATATTGCTCATCTTTCTCTTTTCATACTGTGTTCATTAATTATATTCTCACTTTAGAATACTTTTCCTTCCTTTTTTATTTTTTATTTGTTAATTATGCCCTAAGTAATTTTCCTTTTCTTTTTCTTAAATCACCATGCAATGACATGAAGACAAAAATGTGAGTGTAGATAAATTAAGCATGTCCCTACACTAATAAATTGAAACTTCATATTCAACTTAACACAATTAAGTGTCTATTTGGATTAATGGTACAATATACTTTTTTCAACGTTATTTACGGCTTACAACATATACCTTATTATTTGAAAAAAAAAATAAATTTATAGCAGGATATGTAAAAGTATAATATATTAAGGGGTGGAAGGAATTCGAGTATTTGTTAAGAGGTTGAGCCTTTGGGCGGTTAAGATATGATATGAGTGAATCGTAATGGGAAGATCCTTGAAATTTTGAAAGTATATAATATATGAATCAAATGTAACAATAAAGAAAAGGCAACTTGAAATCAAAACTTTGAATATGACAATTTGAGGGATGATGGTTTTGGTTCAAATGTCTTCTCAATCTCTCAAAAACGACAATCAGTGTGTTTGGTCCACACATATATTATTATGATTTTGTATTCTTGTCAACTCAAGCCGCCCGAACTGTGTATCTCACTGCATCCATAAAGCATCTCTTTCATTGGCTCTTCTTTCCTCACTTTGCAGATTCCCAGATCCTCATTTGTGAGCCGGGAACAGGCCCAACTCCTTCTCTTATTCACCCCACATTTTATATATAATTCATGAATTGGGTGTATACTTTGAATATTTTGTACTCAGAAGTGTACAATATTCATGGTCAAACAGTTGAATGAAGGCTTGGGTGGTTCATCTTTATATGTTTCTTTTCTTTTCTTTTCTTTGTTTTTTTTGAAATGTTGGAGCGCACTTTCTATGGTGTACTTTAACATTATACATTACTCTGATTTGTTTGTTGGTCCCTCAAGCACGCAAGCCTGAGTTCTGGGGCGTACCTCTCATGCCATGGATTCCATCTGTCCCCTTCTTTCTCATTGTGTTCCTGCTCGGCTCCCTCGACCGCCCGTCCTATGTTCGGTTCTGCTACTTCTCGGCTTTCGCCTTGCTTGCTTACATTCTTTACAGCGTCATGCCAGCTATGATGCAGAAGGAGATGGCTCTCTGGTTCAGAAGAGCGGTGAGGCTCATGTGGTGGAATCCAAAGAAATGGAGGATCAGGCTTTCAAAATGTAGGAATGATTGATATATATACATATATACAGGCCAAAAGAAACTAAACAAGTGTTAGGTTATAACCTAAATGTCCTTGAGTTGTACACTATCATTTAAGCTCTGTAAAGAAAAAGGAAAAAATTACATGTTCTATCAGTTGGGTTTTAGAAAGTAATTATCACAATTTGACTCCGAAAGCTTGCAATGCTGATAATTATCTTCTAATCACTAAATTGATAAAACATTTGCTGTATCCCCCCCGGGCCCAAAGATTCGAATGGTACAGCTTTGTCTCTTTTGTTTATCCAAGTCAGGAATCACAAGGTGACTTCATCAGCTTTTTCAATGGCTGGTGTTTAAAATTCTTGTTCTTTTAACTTGTCAAATAATTAATGTTCTTTTATTAATTATGGTTTCTTTCACGTGTTAAAATTGAAAAATAAAAATACAACATCAGTAGCCCCTCCTTCCTTCGGGTTGTATTGCCTCCATTCGCCTTTGCGAGTGATATTGTGATCAGCTGCAACCACATGCCGAACATACATAGACATGTTTGTGCAGACTTGAAGTGTGAATGAACTTGACTTTAATATGAGCTAAAGCAGAAGTATATAAGTGGAAGGATTCATTTATATTCATGAACCTATTGCTGAGCCCAGCGTTTCAGTTTATGTAGTTTGAAAGTGTTTTACAGCTTAGTCTCTTTAGTTTATCCAACTCAGGAATCGCAAGGTGACTTCATCGGCTTTTTCAATGGCTGGTGGTCACTAAACCTACGTGGATGATATGAGAGAGAGAGTGATTATGTGGAAGGGAATAATATGATAGCGTAGAATGCAACTTTATGCATAAGTGGCGAACTGTATAGCTAAAAGGCGGCTTAGGCTGAGTGATATTGAATATAGCTTTTGTAAATTCTTGGCTTATATATTATGCCAAGGAACAAAAATGATTCTGATATATATGCTGCTTTTTTGACTTGTGATTTCGGAACAGCTAAAAATGAAAGAAACAATGGGAGTGTGAAAGTGATAAGGATATATATATATATATATATATGTAGTGGCAGGGGCAGAGGCAGATATAAACCCAGTGGAGCACAAGCTGTTAGGGCTGATTCTTTTTTTCTAGATATTGGCTTTTTCTTGTTGTGTGAAATTATGTGTGTGATGGGCATGAATGATTATGGCATCTAACTTATCTTTGAATCTGGACTTATCTCTTTTGTTCAAAGCATATGATGTGCTGTTTGTGCATCTACTGATTGTGAAGGCACCCAACTGTTGCTTTGTTCTAAGTGGGGCTGATGTCATCCTCCAAATGTTATAAATCAGAAAGAACTAACACCTCAGCTATCATTGTTGAGCGAGTTGATTATATTAAAAATAATTAAACAGGGCTTATACAAAAGCATCTCTTACAGTGAGAGTTTACAACTGTTGCTGATAAACTTGTGTCTTTCCATTTCATCATCATCATCATCCTCATCATGTTTGGATAATCCACTGGATGAACTGAATATCTGCATAAAATTGCAAGGGGAATATTCTGTGCCATGACCTTTTTAGCTCTTACATATGTAATATGGTATAGTGATCGGTAGCCTTTTTGTTTGAAAAAGAACTATATCTGTTCCTTTCAAGCAGCAATATAATTCCCAGTATTGGAAATTCAATTAGCTGATCAACCCCTGTATTTTCAACAAACCTGCATGTATTGGCTAATTAAGTTTTATTTTAAGTATTCAAATACAACATGAATGTATGCATGTGTCTCCATAATTTGTTTTCAATTCATAACGAATCAACTCAGAGATATTACCTACAACAGCTCCCTCAAGTTAACAATATAAATCACTTTAAAAATGATTCGTTTGTCACAATTTACGTCATTTGAAAAATAGTTAATTCTTATTTACCAATTTTACCCATTAATGAATGTTTAAATTAAATTAGACTCTTTGTATGTTTCTCTTTCCTCTAAAATCTCATTTATAATGGGTCATGTTGAATTTTATTTTTCCAATTTAACATCGATTTGATGAGTTAAATTCATTTTTTTGGTTATGGTGAATATATCACTTGAGAATGATAGGCTCCGTTTGGATAGCCCGTTGGGAAAACGGACACAGATTCCGAGGTAATTTATATGAGAGGAAAAGTGTCTCGGTAAGCGCACCCGTTGGCAAAACGGGTAAAACAAACGGAGCGATATCATTAAGAGGAGGTGTGTGCTTGTAACTATGTACGTAGTCAATAAAAACAAATACTTAATTAATAAAATATTTTTTGGTTAAGAAGCAGACAAGGGTGGACCATGCATGTAACATGAAAATTGAGAAAAAGCTCTCCGTTAAAAAAGTTATTGGTGAAAAGAACTTCAAATCAAAATACTAATACTCTATGTGAACAATTTTATAGAGTATTCATAGTTTGTGTATATAAAAAAAGTTATCAAATTATTCTCATCAATAAAATCTTCTAACGCTGACCTCTTCCAATTTTTTTCCTCATATGTGGAAAACATGTAGTGGCTTATATAAATTAAGAATGATTGAAGGAAGCAACATGTATAATATTCACACACACATATAGTGGGTTGTCATGAGTGTTCAAATGACAGCACTCGCAGCTCATTTGACAAAGAATATTCTGAAGTTCTTGTTTTATAACTCATGAATCACGATATATTGTGACGAACCCTTTCTGATCATATATATGATAAAGTTAATGTTTCAGTGATCAAATGAAATAAATATAATGATGGAATGAAGTGAAATTAAAAGTAGGAGAACACATTGAATCGATAGATATGGGTGCACACTGATCATACAGAAGATGAATCATTGCCAATGATTCATCTTCTGTATGATCAGTAAGCAATGATTGTTCCATTCACCAAAAAGATCCACTAATAACCATATCTTACACACACACATTTGTAACGTATGAATTTGCCATTCCCTTCCATTCAAGTTTAACTTGCCGACTTCAGACTAATATAAGGCTAGCTTCTTGTACGTATCCATCTTTAATGACTCTTTAGGGTAAGCTGCTTCTTCTTTCTTCAAGTTTACGGAAAGAAAGAAATAAAGAAAAGGGAATGAGGGGCATGAACGTAAACATAAGAGAACGAATGATACTGAAAAAGAACCACCAAACACTTGATTCAATCGGTAAGAGTTGTATCAGCTTAATCAGGGGGTTTGATTTCAAGTTTTGGAAACGGATGAGTGTTAAATATTTAGTGGTAGAAATTTGTTTGCCCTCAATCCAAATCATTTTGGACCTACGATGAATCCTCCAAGTTCAAGTGAGGTTGGTTCAAAATACCGAATTTTTCATGGGGGAATACGATGTTGAGGAAGGGGAGATAGTGGGAGAAGTAGAGGGAAATGGACAAAAAGTAGTGGGTCAATATGTTGGCACCATGTCTTCCTCCTTTATCCTTTTTGTCCCTTCCCCACTTCTTTCTTCTTCCATATTTGTTATTGCCCCCTTGCATTCCTTTTACTCTTATTTTTTGGTTTAAAATGTATACTAAATCTTTGGGAAAGCTATAGAATCCTAGAAAAATTAGGGGTAGGAGAAATGTAACATATAATCTTTTATTTTGTTAACTTCTTGTTACAATTGATGCCTAATATAAGTTGGAAGACCTTTTTCATATTAACCTTACGCCAAATGTTGAACTAGCGAAATGTTCTAATCAATAATCATTTACTATGGGGTAAACAAATGTTCAAATCTTCTTGCAAAATGTGGTTAATGTCGTCTTAAATAGGATTATATTCAATATAATAGGAAGATAAGGATCCAATGCCTAATAAAAAAAATTTAACATTGGTGATTTAAAATAGTAATTTTGAAAGATTATGTGCCACATAGCCTCATAAATTCATAGGTTTTTCAAATTCTAACAAAAAATATTTGGAGAACAAAAAATGCATTTTAATTTATTTTTTATCAAAGAATGGAGAACTAATTCTCTAGAAACAAAAGTAAACTATCTGCAGACAAGCAGATTCTAAAAGTTCAAATGAAAAAATAAAATTAAAGGAAGGAGAGCAACTACATCTATTCCCTTACAAGGTTTCACAGAATTTGGAGATAGAAATTCTGGATAAAAATAATAAGGGATTAATGTATATTTGGTGTAATCCGGATGGATATTCCAGTGGTGCAAGTGGTGATTAATAAAATTATATTCAAAGGATTTACCGAAGAAGAATTATATTAAAAAGAGACTTTTGATTTGCATGTGAATGCAACTAAAGTTCAAATGTTAGGTTTACGCATATCAACACACTGCTGATCTTTGTTTTCTTCTTCATTTTTCAATCCCAATCATTGTATTAAAATGTATTAATATAATATAATATAATATAATGATCCAGCTGTCATTTTAATTATGATGATTTTTTTTGTCAGAAAGGCTCCAAAAAGTTACATTAAAGCATTTCAAGTCCCATCATATTTATAGTGTGCTTGTTTAGCATTCTATTTGAAAAATTTAAAAGGCTGTTCAACAATTTTTTTTACAAAATGAGATAATCTCCTCCTTATATTTACTTCGGCATTTGGAAAGAAATTGAAATCTATGGCCCATTTTGATCACAAGACTTTTTAAAAAGAAAAGAAAAGAAACATATAATAACTAATACCCAATAATGTAAATTTCAAGATGAATACATGTGTTTAAGAAAATAAAAGAATAAAAGTAAAAACATAATGCATATCATACATTTAACTTTTATGTAAAGTGGCAATAATACCTTTTTATGCTAATTGGTTTTTCATACTTTAATCAAAGTGAAATCAATTCTTTTTGTTTAACTTTTGACAAAAAATGTCAGCAATTTTTAATTATCTAAGTAATGGATCGCTCAAGAATATTGACATCAATTGGAATAACATTTGATTTTCTCTCTCCAAATGATCATTTAAAAGGTTAAAACACTTTGAATAAGAGAATGAAATATTTTGAAATTTAAAATACGGGATGAATATTCTTGAACATCTGCCTAAGATGATAGACTTTTAGTGTAAGAATTTATTCCATTAAAAATGAGAACACAAGCTAAGGGGGAACAGGAAAGTAACATGAAAATTAAAATCTCTGGGCACAAAGATATAGTTTTGCTAAAGTATTCAAGACCATTGAGAAATAAATTGTCAATTTTTTTCTGAATTTTGCTAAAAAGTAAACTTAAAATTGAAGCTATGTTGAATGGCAAAAGCAAAGGAACAAATGAAGAATTCAGGGGCTGAAAGTGAGCCACCCTTCTTTTTAATCTTCAATATGAACCTATAGAAGTTCAAAATGGCATTTATTCTTTATATTCTCTGTCTCTGTGACATACATGCATACATATATATTACGTGTATATATATATATATTACATAGAGTAATATTTTCAACATCTTTGGCTTGACTTATATCCAATCCTTGCTCCTTTTGTGTTTTGTGCATCTACTTCTATATTTAATTGTTATCTTTCATAAATGTCAAAATTGATTAATGAACATAATAAAATGTATATGTATAAAATCATGTTCTTTACAAATTGTAAGCAATGCAATTTTACATGTAAGGAAGTTCGCCTAATTAACTTTTGTAATATATGGCTCATCTTTCTCTTTTCGTGCAGTGTTGATTAATTATATTCTCACTTTAGAATACTTTTCCTTCCCATTTTTTTTTATTTGTTAATTATTCACTAAGTTGTTAATCCGCCATGCCATGCCATGACAGACAAAAATGTGAGTGTAGTTAAATTATACTTTGAAGACGCCGCGGCACATCATATTTAAGCATGTCCCTACACTAATAAATTGAAACTTCAAATTCAACTTAATACAATTAATTGTCTATTTGGATTAACGGTAGAATATGCTTTTTTTCAATATAATTTACTGTTTACAACCTTGTAAATAGTATAATATATTAAGGGGTGGAAAGAATTAGAGTATTTGTTAAGAGGTTGAGCCTTTGGGCGGTTAAGATATGAGTGAATCGTAATGGGAAGATCCTTGAAATTTTGAAAATATATAATATATGAATCAAATGTAACAATAAAGAAAAGGCAACTTGAAATTAAAAAAAAACTTTGAATATGACAATTTGAGGTTTGATGCTTTTGGTTCAAATGTCTTCTCAATCTCTCAAAAACGACAATCAGTGTGTTTGGTCCACACATATATTATTATGATTTTGCATTCTTGTCAACTGAACTGTGTATCTCACTGCATCCATAAAGCATCTCTTTCATTGGCTCTTCTTTCCTCACTTTGCAGATTCCCAGATTCTCATTCGTGAGCTGGGAACAAGCCCAGCTCCTTCCCTTATTCACCCAACATTTTATATATAATTCATGAATTGGGTGTATACTTTGAAATTTTGTACTCAGAAGTGTACAATATTAATGGTCAAACAGTTGAATGAAGGCCTGAGGGATTCATCTTTATATGTTTCTTTTCTCTGTCTTTTATTTTTGAAATGCTGGAGTGCACTTTCTATGGTGTACTTAAACATTATACATTACTCTGATTTGTTTGTTGGCTGGGAGGGTTAACTCCTTTATGATGCAATACCCTTTGGGATGAATATAATTTTAAGTAATCATTTTAAAATTACACTCAATTTGCTGAAAGGTGTTTTTGAATCCGAAAATGAGAAAAACAAAATCATGACCAAAATTTATTGTTAATGTGGGCTGAAATGCTTTTTTTTTTCCTTTTTTTATTGATAAATTCTTATTTGATAACCCATATAACATCAATTTCTTATATTTTTTTTATTTAAAATGTGTGCAATCATCTTTAGTTATTGAACATTAGTGATGACTTCGTTTTTTGACTGACGAGTGCATAATAAATTAAAATAAATATATATAACTTGTGATAATATTATCAATTAATTTAGTTTGGGTTGATAAATGGTTTACTGATAAGTACTTAACAAAAATGCGACACTTTAATCACATTGCCATATGGAAATGACCTATATGATTGTATTTAAAGTAAAATTACTTATATTTATCTCTCTTCAAATCCCACCCAATGAGAACCTTGTATATTAAACCACCCCACTCCAATATTGAATTTTAGGATTTCATTTATTCTTCTATGAATACTTTACTAAGAACATGTTTGTATTAATTGTGTAACCTACTTTTTCAACATAATTTAAAGTTTACAAAATATGTATATAAGAATAGTTTTATCTTAACTTACTTGAATATGTTATTTTAACATTAAGACAAATAGGGTCAATATTCTTTCCCTCAAAATCAATTTTCAAATTAACGTTAAACATAAATATCCTTAGTTTAAGGAAAACATTACCACAATTTTAACACTTAAAAGATAAAATGACTTTAATGAATAGCATTCAACTCTAGTGTAAATACTTTTTTGTATTTTTTGGTCAATAATGATGACAATTTTTTGTCACGTCGCTTTTGTAATATTTAATATTCTCATTATTAATTTTGATATGTTACACACATAAATGATGAAATAACAAGTTTTTATTTATGATTTTAGGATATGAATACACGCAGCCGACCTTATTTAGTGGGATTAGGTTTTATTGTTGTTGTATGGTATGAATATACATGTGCTATCAACCTAGTCACTATACATAAATACAATGGAAAAAAGAGTTATGAATTTGAGTTTCATTAATCATCTCCCCTCGGTGAATGTAGTATGATGCACAACGCAAAAATGAATTGTATGTATCGCTCAACTCTTATGTAAAGTAAATATTTTCATTTTTATTTCCTATATTTTATTTATTAATATTGTTTAGATACAACGAATATAGTACCCAAAAGAAACTAATTCACTAATCATGATGTGTAAATAGCACGACTTCGCTTAAATTTTGATTATACACAATTTTTTTGCATTGCGTCCACAAATGAGTGACTCTACTACTTAAGTATTATATTAGTAAAGTGATATGTTGATATATTCCAGCTGCTATTTTAATGTATAATTACATTATCTGGTATAATGCTAGATGCTTCCTTAATTGGTTTTCATATTTTAAAAGAAGTTCACACAAATTTAAATACTCCATAAATTAACTAATGCAATAAAATGAAATTGTATGCAATCTACTATTTATATATTATCGTTTCTTTAGTACAAAAGAGACTAACATGGATCTGACCTCCAACCAATCTCACGAGTTAACATTACACCAAAACCCAAAAACTGCGTGCAATATTTCAGGTCACGCCCAAATCAACAGTGATGCCATGAATTGTTGAGAAACATGAAAACTCTTCATAATGAGTAAGGGTCGCGCATGGTGAACTGTGACGAGCTTCGCGCCTTCATCTCCTTCCACGAGTAGATAGAAAGAGCATGAATGAGAACACCGGTCCATTGCTTTCTCACTAACCTTAATCTGCTTATCGTACTGTACATCTGACCTTCCTTGGAGATCAAGAACAAAATAATCACTACTTTCTGGAATCCCTACTTGACTTGAAGTTTCCGAGGCAGGAGAACTACAAAATAAGGCAATTATTATTGATTAGAATAATGGTGACACAGTGGTTCTTCCATAAAACTTGTGACGTCTATGAACAGTTTACCTTCAGAAATATTGCAAAAGCTTTGCAGAGGAAATATGGTGTCCGAAGCTACCAATTTCTGGGAGGAAACTGCCATGTACAGGCGTTGTTTACTGCAAAAGGCAGAAGCACTGTAACTAAGCCAGTGGATATTGCAAAACGTAAAAGATGAGACTGTGACATTTGAAATCATCTCAGTTGTTGCTGAGCAAGTTCTAGAACTGAACATGCACTTGTATGCTTTACATGTGATTGAAGCTTTTACTTGATTTCTTCTCCAACTTTCAATTTGAATTGTGAATGTCAGTTCTCAATGAGGGTTTCGAATCTGATTCAAGTCATCACCAAGTGAAGTACTTCGTGAAGGGAGAAAGAGTCACAAACCTTGCCCATGAAGGGACAAATTTATTATTATCTGTCCTGTCATCATCGTCTTCATCTTCATCATCTGAACCTTTGTATGGAGAAATGTCATATGATTGATCTTCTATTGTGTTTTGGGCAATCAAATCGTCATTTTCAGTCCCTTTGATAGGATTGCCTATTATCTGTAGAGAAATTTAATCTCGTGATGGTTACAAAAGTAAAGTCATACGATTGTTCAACTTCATTTCTTTTCTCAGAAAAGGGTTTATAGGTCCTCGTGTAATAACTAACTACTGTGAAATCACTGAGAATGCAAGCTTTTAAGAATGCCACAGCCACAGATGTTACCTTTTCTTTGTTACCACAGTCATTCACAGCTTCAGAATGTTTTAGGCTTTCTGTCGTTTCATCAGTCATTGGGTTCTTGCCGATACATGTTTCAGCCAACGGAATTTTCATGTTGTCTTCTCTATTATTTTCCAAGTTGTTGCATTTTTCTCTTCCCTCTACAAATTTGCTTTCATTTTTTCCATCGACCTGGACCAGAAAGATAGAGTGTTAGCATTTTGCACAGTAAAAAAATTAAAGAAAAAGAGCAATGTTTAATAAGAAAGCAGCATTTTACAGCATCGCTGCATTTTGTTCCCTTTTCTCCTTTCTTAGCACGTATCTTCTCACGCTCTTGGTGCTTCCTCTTTTCTTCCTCAACACGCTTCCGTTTTCTTTCTTTCTCAAGTCTTTCTTCTTCCTCCCTTTGTTTTGCTTCCTCAACACGCTTCCTTTTTCTTTCTTTCGCAATTCTTTCTTCTTCCTCCCTCTGTCTCTTCTTAGCAGCTACTTCTGCC
>JANTPZ010097026.1:0-33945 GCA_025593235.1 Vachellia pachyceras
ACAGAATGTAAGGAAGCTAAAGTTTTGGCAGTTTCCCGGTAAATTGCCTTCCTCCTTTCTGGTGCCAAGCCCTAAAATTAATGCATGGACATAACATAATTTAATGATCGGCCCGATAGTAATACGGGATTCACAGTGAGAATGTAAGAAAAGATAACCAAATCTCATGAACCATCGAAAATTTTAGTCAAAAGGACTGAAGATAGACAAATAAGCAATCATACGGGTAGCTTGGGGTCAATAAATATGCGTCCGTCCAAATATTCCATGATGTAAAAATCTGTTCCAATTATACTTGGGTCATTGCAAAAACAGAAAGCTTTAGGAACTGGAACTTGGGTGTAAGTGCCTAACGCCCGGATAACCTGAACATAGGAAAACAAAAAAGAAACTGTTACTTCTTCAACATGCTGATATTATTTAGTACAATTCCCAACAACTGAACGAGACAGGGGGCATAACAATGTCTCCAAAAAAAAAAAGTAGAATTGCAAGGAAACATTAACTTAAAGCATAAAAACTCGTTGGACCCCCCCCCAAAAACCTGAAATTCTCTGTCGATGGCATGAGCTGATGCCAACAATTTTCCTGGAGGTTTCTTCCTTAGTACATAACGCTTCACCGCATCCCCTGAGCCCATTTCCAGCAAGTAGGTCGGATTCGATTGCCCGTGCCCAAACTGCAGTTTACCCAAGAGAATGAAAAGTCGAACAAGAAAACAATCGCCAAAAAAGCAGCACAAGAGAAGCAAACCCTAGAAAACACAAAAACATGAGACAGGCAAGGAGCCCACCTGGGAGAGAATGAAATGGGAGGGCGAGTGAGGGAAGCCTGAGATATTGGCAGACGCATAGCGAAACAAGGCGCTGAGATCGAATTCCTCAGTTGGTTTCACTTGGCGGACAAGCTCAGATGTTCTATTCGCCATAACCAACTTCGAATTTGACCCCAATCGTCAGAATTCACTTGGCGGACAAGCTCAGATGTTCTATAAGTATTTATAAAATTAAGATAATTTATGATCTCGAGGAAGAACGGGAAACGGTCTTGTGAGTTGTCAGGTTGAAAGATTTCATCAAACGTGGAGAAGTTCATAGGTAAAATCGAAACATTATTGGCTTCGTTTGGTTTCCGTTAGAACCCCGTTTTGATCCCTAAAACCCATTCTCACGCAAGCCGAGATAAAATTCCTCTCACATAAAGCACCTAGGAATCTGTGTCCGTTTTCTCAACGGGTTTCCAAACGAAGCCATTGTTACACTTTGGCTCTTGAATTGCATCTAATTTTTTTCAGTTGTTTTAAATTTTGGATTTCATGTAAAATTAAATTACTTTAAGACAGAGAATCGTCGGAGTACTGTTAGTTTAGTTATATATGCTTAGCGTAGATAATTTTCTTGAAATAAAAGCGTTATTATGATTTCATGTGGCCACAGTGACAGCTTTATCAGTTCGTCAACGACTGACATTGAGGAAATTTTTTTTTTGGACATAAAATTAAGTAGATGTCGATCATGACAGATTTCAAACATATCGGGTTTGAAAATGTGGCTAACATTTTGAAATGTTCCCTACCTAAGCTTAATTAGAGTTAGAGAATTTAGCATCACACGGACCACTGGGTTCATGCATCCTAAAATCCATTGTCTATCCCTAGGAGCTAGAGTCACTGCTTCTCACTTCCATAGGTCCTCACTTCAATAGAGTTAGGAATTTAGGCCCTGCTAATGCAAAAGTGCACGATTTTTTTTACATAAATCATCCGGTATCTTGAGGTATCCTGGGTTTATTGCTCGTCACAGACTAATTCGGACCCCCCGCGAGGAGACCTTACGGTAGTAGTGAAGTACCGATGAGACAACCTCTTAGAGGTTGCGTTAATTATCGCGGTTGTCACTCCCCAGGATTCGAACCCTTACCCTGAGGAATGCTGGTAGTAGCCCTTGCTAACTCTACCAAGCGTCCATTGGTAAAAGTGCACGATTTTATTTTCGGTTGCCCACCCGGTTCACCGGAGCTTAGCTCCGACTACGTCCGGATCCGACCCGCGTCGTGCACCTGGCATGGTGGGTGAGTCTCCCAACGGTGGCTGCTGCATACACAAGGCTCGAACCTGAGACCTTGCTTAAGCTGGAATAAGCCGCTTACCACTTGATCCAACCAGCCGTTGGTAAAAATGCACGATTTTTGAAGTGAAACCTTTGAACTAACAAGTTCAAGTTGGCCCACGGGCTTTTAACCTGTTTTGGCCTGTTTAACCCCAAAAAAAAATGATATTTTTCCTTTTTAATTTAAAGTAATAATTTGTAATTTAATGTATAAATAATATCAAAATTAAAGTAAGAAAATGAAGTTAATATAACAATATATAATGAATTAAAATTTCAATACTTAGACATGAAAACTATTTTTAATAATAGTTACATAATTAGGAGTAAGAGAATATCTAAATGTTATTAATGTAAGAAAAAGTGATATAATAAAGTTTTGTATTTATTCCCCAATTTTACAGCTCAGGATTTAAGCTTATTGGTTATGTTTAACATTTTTTTTTCAATTTTTTTCAAATAGATCAAATTAAAATAATATATTTTTAATTTGGTCTTTAAAAAGTAGTTTGTACGTAGAAAATAACATATCAAGTTTGATATTGAAATTTGAAATAATAAGGATTCAATGAGTGAAAATAAGTATGTGTGTTTTTATATATCACACATAATAACTGAAAATAAGTGTTTGAATTAAAAGGGTTTCTTCAAAAATTTGAAAGAAAACATAGAGTTGTTATAATATAATGCATTAGATAAGCAATAAGAAATATTATGTTTCAACAGTACTTTTTCCTTTTTCACATTTTTAGATTTTTACATGGTATATGATTGACAAAAAAAATAAATTTAAAAATAAATGTTCGATTTAAAAAGATTTATTTTTGAAATTTGGAAGCAAATATAGGAAGAATAAAAATGTCTGAAACAAAAATAAAAAATAATGATTTGGTTGATCTAAATAGGTCATATGCCAGCTCATTTTAACTCGTGACCGTACAGGATCAACCTTTTACTCCTTTTTTATGCTAAATAATAAGCTCAACCCTTGAGTTGAACGGATTCAATCAAGCCAATTTGATGGACTTGACTCGTTTTCTCAAAGTTTCTTGGGGTCACTTTGAAAACATCATATATGAACTTGGGATCAAATACATCAATGCCATGAACGACTCGATCTAGTTCTGGAAGAGTGAAGGTTGTGTGGCTCTCATATTGTCCCACATTATTCTTGCTGGGGCGAAGTCTGAAGACATTGTTAGGCATATATGACAGGTGAAGCAGTCGGCACATTCATAAATATTCATACGTTATAAACCCTTGAAAAGGTTGTAGAACATTAATCCTTCAAAATAAAATGCTGAATTACCATGTGATCGTGACATTAGATTTTATGATTATGCCTATACACTTCAGAGTTTCATTCAATTTCCTTTGGCGTATGCATATCTTGTGAAATCCTTATGGCTCGTTTGGTACGCAGAATTCATTTTGATGGATATGGATATGGACGTGGAAATGAATATGGATGTGAGGTTTAAAAGTATGTTTGGTATGTCCTGAAAATGAGGTATAATTTTTAGATGAAAATACCTAAAAGCTCTTCTAAATTAAAAAATCTTTTTTTAACTTTTAAAACTACCTAAATCAAATTAAAAAAATTTTAGAAAATTTTTTTGATGGAATTATCAACATGGAATTGAAAATTCAAACTTTTTATGTGGAAATGAAAATCTATGAGTTTGATGGAATTGGCTAAGCCAATTCCATCATACCAAACATGCATGGATATGGAAATCAATTCCATTTCTATATCCATACCTCTAAATTCCATCAAATCAAACGGGTCCTTAGTCAC
Organism: Vachellia pachyceras; assembly: GCA_025593235.1. Lineage (NCBI taxonomy): Eukaryota > Viridiplantae > Streptophyta > Magnoliopsida > Fabales > Fabaceae > Vachellia > Vachellia pachyceras. The sequence continues at coordinate 3,907 of JANTPZ010097026.1, forward strand.
ATCAAATGTCCGGCCACGACTAAGTTTCATATTTGATGGGGTAATGGGGTCGTGGCCAGGGCCACAGCTGTTAGGTGGGGCAATCATGAATGCTCGATTTTTTTTTTCTGCCGTTGGTGAAAGGGAAGAGACTTATCACTACAAGAAAAATGCTTTATTTCTGTAGATTTCAACTAAAAATTGGTAAGAAAAATTTTTCCTGCTAATTAAAATCCGCAGATATAAGGTTCGTGAAAATTTTTTTCCTATGGATTAAAAGGGATATTCTTCGGATTTGGAGACATAGGAAGGATTTCTACTTCCTCGCAGTCTTCTGGATCTTCAATTTATGCTATTCCTGATGATTATGGGGTGATTAGAACACAAATTCATGCTTTAAATGCTTCATTACAAAAATCGGAAGAGGAAAAAGAATCTTTAAGAGCCAAATTAGTTAAGACAAATACTCATCTTGATAAAACAATTAAGAATGTAGAGGCTTTAATACAACATTTGGGTTTTAAAGGTTCTTCTTCTCATGCACCATCTCCACATCAACCAGAACCTCAATCTCAACTTATCAGCAAATCACAACCAAATGTTACCCACATTGAAGATGAAGATATTGACATATTTGCGAGTGACGATGATGAGCATGATGATTAGAATTTACACATGTTACGACACCTTTATATATATTTCATTTCACTGTCTAATTAGATTTCTTTTTACAGATTTTGATATTGTAATTAGCAATTGTTTGAGGTATTTTACTGATACTATTCTCTGAAATTTGCAAACGCTACATTTTATGTGTTTTCAATGCTTATAGGATATTGGAAAATGTTACCAAATTCATGAGGGCTTCTTTTTTATATTTTTCACATTTCTTGCTGATTTAGCTGGGGATTTATACTTTTGAAAGCCTCCTTTACTCTCATTTACTTACTGTTTTTGTATCAAAAATTACTTTCAGATTTCGACACAACTACATTTGGACTAGATCGAGTCGTTCATGGCATTGATGTTTTTTATCCCAAGTTCATATATGATGTTTTCAAAGTGACCCCAAACAATTCTGCTTCTGGTTCTAAAAGGTACCTGCAATATGTGTATGTTCAGGAGACTTTTTCAAGTCTTTGAGTGCATGTTGTCCCTTTTGCCTCTGGTATCAATCTTGTAACCCCAGAAGCACCATTTTTTTCGTAAATATAAATGCAACTTAATAGTTAAATCTATACATTAATTAATTAATTGAAAAGCCGTAAGGACTTTTCAATCCCCTTACAATGAGAATTATTGGAGACACGTCAAGTCACTGCCTTTGGATTCTAAGCAGCTTTTCCTGTTCCAAAGCGCGCACTTCATCAAGGATATAGACAATTTGTTCAACATTAAGTGACAGTAAGGCTTATAATCAGTACAGTTATTAATTGGAATTATAGTTCCTATTATAGTTGTTTGCAAGGCAAAATCCGAAACACAAGGTTTTCTATTTTTTAGAAATTAGAACTAACAATCTCAAGTTCCCAACTTGCAAACTCAAGCAAAACTTGTTAAAAAAATATCTCCCCGCCAGTATCAGGCAAACCCAGCACATTTGCTTGGCCGAACTAACGATGCGGGGACACAACCACAACATTGAACACCATGGGAATTCTTCCAAGGAAAGTTTTCAAGGTAGATGGATCAGGAGCCTGAAGGATTTCTAATAGAAGATGCACCGTTTCTGATACCCTCTGTGATGTATGACCCCACCCTCTCTCAGATCCTAATCCTCGCAATCTACTCCCAAATTTTGAAGAGACATATAACATTTTAACCTCATGGATTGAGAAAATGAATAAGTAAGCCTGTGGGAATAGTCTCGTGGTCAGGGTTTTGGACTTGTACAGGGAAATAACAGGCTGAAACCTTGCGTCATCGTTACATCAGAAATAAATGTTACTTTTATTAGAACTTATTTAGCTCCACAACTTGGCAAAACGCAATATAACTTCAGTTGCATTAATTTTTTGCTTACTCATATTCAAAATCAGAATATGGCGTGTTTGTTGGGAGCTTTGAAAGGAGTTCCTCTGCCTTTACCAGGGCAGACTGAAGTCTTGATATGTCACCAATCCAGTCATTTAGCATCATTGCCTGCGTAATATAAAGGCAACAGAAATTTAATTACAACTTCCTTCCCATTGTGAAAATTATCATGCACATAATATGTGCTTGTTTGGGGAGGCCGTTTGCCATCCTAAAATCCATTCCTGTGCTTACCGAGATAAAATCTCTATCACATATTTATCTCGGAATCTGTGATCGTTCTTCCAACGAACTTCTCAAACAAGCCCTATGAAGGTGGTGAGATAAAAATGGATGCTTATCTCAAGATAATATCAATTAAGAGGTCTTTGATGCTCCAGGATAACAAATAAAAATCTCACCCGTTATTTTGCAGGGGGACAAAATGTGATGCTCATATGGATCACTATTTTTGAAGGATTGAATATTAACAAACCGTACGTGGCCATCATGTTTTTGCGTGCGGAGAAATGCGCAAAATTCTTGTTTGTAGCGAAGATATTCTGCAACGCTCAGATTATCCACATTGAGTTCGAAGACATTTACACGAACATACTCCCAAACACCAGGTATATCCGGATCTAGAACCGGTAATGCGGGTTGGGCCCGCCCGTATTTTTTGGCAGGCTCGGGCTGGCATTTGTTAGCCCGCCCCGCCTGGCCCACGGGTTGGCGGTCTAGCCCACCAGCCCGCTTTTTTATTTTTTTAATTTTTTTAATTATTATATCTTATATATTTTTACCTTTTTTCATTCCAATATTTTTTATAAGGACAAAAGTAATATTAAATTCTATTTTTAAGAAATTATTGAACACTTATTCATAGAATTTGAAAGAGAATAGCATAAATATGCAATCTTATAAAAAAAGTAGGTAAAAAATGAAAAAAGAATTTATTTTTATTTTTTTTAAAAAAATAAAAACTGGCGGGTTGGCGGGCTGCGGGCTGGGGTGTTCTAGCCCGCCACCTAGCGGGCTGGTGGTGGGCTGGCCCGCTTTACCGGCTCTACGGGCTGGACCGCCCAGCCTGCCAACCCGAGCGGGCTGGCCCATTTTACTGGCACTATCAGGATCCAAGCAGCAGCGCTCCTGGCTAGGTGGATCGCTCTTGCAACGGGGTTTATGCATTCGAACCTCTATTTAAATTGAATCAAACCGTTTATCACTTGGATCAACTCATAAGTGAAGGTGAGTTTTGTTCACACTCTTCACGCATGGGCCGTGGCATCTAGCGGAGTTGTGGGAAAATGGGCCTAAGCCTTTATCCTAGGTGGACTTAAGAACGGGATAACTTGGCCCATGGGCTCATCACGATTCATTTGAACACATGCTCGTGCGCCCCGGTCCAACTATCCAGACTGCCCATGATTTTACTGTATGTCAAGCGAGCCATCAAGTAAAGTTCAAAATCTAGTCAAGACCAAGGGTTATTTTGATTTTAAATCATTTCATTAACCAAGGAATTGGATGTAGTACGAGGGGTTAATACCTAATAACGTAATGAATTAAAATTCAAATTTTTATTTGAAGGAATATTTGTCTTTTAAGCGACAGACAATGCCTCAAACAAGGTTGATTTCAAATATATAGGGGGATGTATTTGTTTAGAGAATAAACTAAAACAGTGTCATTTAAAAACCTTGTATTTATCATACTCATCATGGTGTCCGTTATGTTTTACGTGTTGAAGGTGGATTGAAGTCGTATAAAGGAGGGTGTGAAAAGATTCGCGATAGTGAAGTTTGATGTAAGCAAGGCAGAGGATAGCGAAACATGGAAATGGTTCTCTACCATCATCATCCGCTTCACGTCATGCGTCGGTCCGGTACTGTAAGCGAGAGGGATGACGAAAGCAGTGATGAAGGAGCAGGGAGTGTGGTGTCTTGTATGCGTGAAGAAGACGCCGAGCCATTAGACTCATTTGAAAACGGAGTAGAGAAGTACTTTTAAATAAGTCGAGGTAAATATGTGGATGTAATTATCTCGTTGCACAGAAAAACACGTTTTAGCCTTACTTAACTCTTTTGCCAAACAAGCCCATTAATTAATTAGATTATACAAGTGGTAACAGCAGTCGTAGGCTAACTTTGCGCCTAACGACGTCATTCATCCATCCCCATGCGAAAATCATCCTCCCATTCACCGAGCAAAAAGTTTTTTAAAATCTAGGGGAAATCACAGTAAGAATATAAGACTCCAGCATCCACTGAATATGGAATAACTAAAAAATCCCTTAACAGCTGAGCAGTATACGATGGCAAATTCTATTGTGAGAAACAACAAAAGAGCACCAACGTGTGTTCTTTATTGAAAAACTTTTTCTGTGCTTGCCTTCTTTTTTAATTGAGAACTTTGATTATATACATATTATTCTTGACAAGTTAGATTGCGTATGAGCTCATCAAAGTCAGATATGCCCTAAGATTTGTTAATAAGAAAGCACTTGCAAATCAAGGTACAGGCAGATTTCCATGGATTCTACGTGAGACGCACCTCAGTTTGGGACGAATATAAAACCTTTCCTTAAATGGAAGGTTTTCTGATAAGGACCAGACTATTCTTTTTCGCACTTGGATTTTATTTTTATGCCAAGCACTTGGATTTGTGGTTCTTCTGATCTCCTTCCTTCATGTATAGATGAAAAGGAACAGGAATGAAACATGGAATCGGATCCTGCTCTCATCCTTTTTGATTTCTTTCCCCTCTCCCATGTTTTGAAGACATTATTATTATTTACAGGGAAACAATCCAAGAAATTCCCATCATCATCTTTCATCTTAATTCGCTAATGAGAGACCTCATTCAAAGATATATGGAACGAAGGATATAATTAAAGTGAGGTACTCGATCCACATTTTGATTATTACTCTGGAGATAACGAGGGTATCCATTCCTCGTCTTGTTGTTTTCTCAAATTAATCCCTCTTGGACAGCAATATTCCCTCTCCAACAATTCCTCTTCTCCTCATCCTCATTGACCAGTATATATTCATCGACTTTCACTTATGTAGGATACCCTACACCATATACTCCCTCCCTCCCTCCTATCGTTTTTATACATGACAATTACTCAAATCAAATAAAACGGATAGGCGGTTAAAATCATTTAAAAATAACAAGTGTTTGCTTGGTAGATATAATTTTTTCTAATCATACCCTTATCTATGAAGATGATGAATGTGAGGGAGAATTGGTGACAAAAGAGATTGGGTCACAAAAATATGTGAGAGAGACATATACTTAATTGTGATAGAAATAGAAAATGTATATTAAATTTTCAGATAAAACCAAATTGTTACTTATAAATATGACATAAGGGAGCAGCATCCTAAACTATGGACCCTTTTCTCCTGATAGGGGATTAGAAAAGCATACCAATTCGCAAAGGTCCGTTTTGTTCTTAAAAAAAGGTCCCACTTCCTATTAAAGTGATTGATGGGATGTATTTAGGATTAAGGTGCATATTTAATAATATTATGTTGCTGAAAGAATGGATTGAACAAAAATGTTTTGAGTATATCTTAAATATGCATTATGAATTGCAAAAGTATAAAAAATGGCAACCCTGTTAAAGCTGTGAAAATGTCTATTAGTACATGCATACGTGGTAGCAGATATGGATTTAAGCATTGCTGACATAGCGGTTGGAGAAGGGTTAATGTGCATATTTAACAACGAATTGTTAATGAAGGAGCATATTAGACAAAAATATTTTGGGAGGTGTCTTTTGTAGTGTTGATTTCGATCTCAACTTGATATTAGCCTTGGTAGGGGTTTCTTAATCTCACTAGAGCTATATTAATCAAAGTATATCAGATAATACGTTATTCATCATCACTCGGTGCGAAACACTTCTGCACCCCTTGTTGCTCATAACCTGATATTTCAGTCACACCATGCTACGATTGGAAGTTATAGTAATTCAAAAACAATAATTAATGGATAAAAATTGATATATGCAATAAAGTAAGTATAAGTTAAAAATATATATGTAATAAACACGATATGACCACCGAATTTTTTCTTAAGAAGTAAGCATAAGAATAGACATATGCAATAAAAGAAGAGGGAATGATTCCTTAAAACTTAATTAAAGCAGAGAGAATAAGAGATTGTTCATAAATTATTGGTTGAGGTGGTAAGCGGCGGGAGAACTAAGTTTGAATCTTGAGAAGTGTACTTATTGAAAGAGATGAAAACACTTACACTTTAATGTTATGGATACACTTAGATCAATATAGATTCGCTAAGACTGAGAAATCCTGACCAAAAAAAAGATTGAGTTGTGGAAACAAAATCAACACTGTAGAAGATACCTCTCAAAACATTTTTATCTAATTTGCTTTTTCAGTAACACTTCATATTAAATATGCAGATTAACCCTTCGCCAACCGCCATGTCAGCAATGTTCAAATCCACATATGCCACCATGTATTATAGACCAACGGACATTTTCACAGTCTTAACGGGGTAATACTTTTTAATACATTTACAATTTGTAATGTGTATTTAAAATATTGTCAAAATATTTTTGTTTAATCTGCTTTTTCAGTAACACGTCATTGTTAAATATGCACCTTAACCCGTGCATCTAATTTGCTTTTTGTCTTTGGTTAGCTGAAAATCTCACGGAATTAATTCAGTGCATTTACGGTTGGATCAATTGAATTCAGTGTTTATTGACTTTAACGAATTAGACTTGATGTGATGGTCAGTTTAGATGGACAGTGCTTCGTCAATCCCAAGGGTTGATTTATATAATTCTAGTTATTTGATGATGGCCTAGAATTAAAAAGATGTGTAAAAAGCATCTTCTGCAAGATGCGAAAAGTTTTGTATTGGAAAAATCCACGGGGGGAAAACGGCACCAACCAATTAGCTAGCAACGAGGAGTAATTTTACTTCGGAACTTGGGATCAATACGAGGATCGCGTGCCAGTGCAGGATTAAAGAACACATTCTGTATTGAAAGTCATGGGTCATGTTGACTTGTTTGTCGCATGTACGTTGCATTGATGCACAAGGATACGTTCCATATTGAATCAGCCTAATTAGTAAAATGCCTTGGCTGCCTTGCTGAAATTTGAGCCATATCATGTGGTAAAGACAGAGGTGGTATAGTGGATTAATCCGCCGGTTACAGGCTGACGGCAAGCTCAAATACCCATTTGTGTGAGTTGGGCTCCAACCAACTACCTTTTTATTTTTTCCATTTTCTCTTACTCATAATATTTTTTAGCTTCAACTTGAAATATTTTTTATTTTTTTCAATGCCTAAAATAAAACACCATTTTTCATAAATTTCATTTATAAAAATACACCACAACTTAAACATAAAATATTTATTTCAAATTTTAAACAATGCATGCTAAACATATATAATACATTTTATAAACTTGAATTTAAATTAAATATAAAACACAAATAACATGATCAACAATCATCCAATGTTAATCAGATTTATATTTTAATCAAAAGTTGTCTATATGTTTTTTAAATCAATTTTAATCTTTTAAAAAAAAGTGGGTTAGCCAACGGGTTAGCAAGTGTAGGGTAAAAAGGCCAATATTCAAATAAACTTCATTTTTCACACTTTAATCCACCACAGGTTGAACACATATTATTAATTTTAGATAAAGAGATAATTTTTATTATTTATAACGCAGATATATGTTGGATATATATATATATATTCCCTTTTTCCTTGTGCAAGCATTAATGGATCTCTTGTCAGCAACTCAGCATGCATCAAAAGATTTGAGGCTCCGCCACTTCCTTAATTCGTGTGAAGTTTCACAAACCATTAAAGGGACTTTTAAGCGAATCTCGTGGAACGTGCAGGACCGGTCAAATATTTGGAAAGTCTCTTGCTAAAGAGCAATTTCATATTGTCCCCCTACAAGTAAATTTCATAAATTTTAAATTGCTTACGCAGATAATTCCAATAAATTTCAAGTCACGTGCAAATAAATCAATCTTCATGTTATAATGATATAATAAAATAATAGATAAATGAACGGTAACTAGGTTATCCTGTATAAACAGTAAAAGATTTTAAAAATCTCTAACAACGTCAAAAAAGTGACAGTTTGAAGTTTTGCGCAATGCTCTTTTAATCCTTTTACACGGGTCAGGGAAAACATTAAACCTACGTTAAAATTCAATAAATTTATACCAACACTCCTACTTAATATTCACTGCAATGTATTAGTTAGAGCAGAACTTTTGGTGGGGAGGAGGATTTTTGCACGTGAGTATAACGTGAACCGCAAAATTAGTCAAAGGACAACTGTTGCAGTGTCCCTTCCTTAATTGGTAAGATGTTCCAGAAACAAGCAGAGACGTTTACAGGCCATGCAAGGGAAAATGGAGGTAATTAAAAAGGATGGAGAAGGCTGAAATGGAGGGGCTCAGATATTTGTGGATTCAATGGGATGGTCATGATAAGGGAAATGCGATTCCAAGAACAAGAGGCAGGATAGATAGAGGGCACTGAGTTTGTTGTGGAGGAGAGAGTGGGATCGATCGAAGTACGTAGGGAACAACAATGATCGAGCGGTTGCCATTTTGGTGCAGAAGGGAAACGAGTGATCTGAGTTGATTCCCATTTTGGTTTACTGATCGATCAGCCTCTCGCTTGAATCGAATCGAATCAAATGTGCTGTCGCTGCCTTCTCTTGCCTTTCTCCTTCACGACGTAAGCTCAGACAGACAGACAAAACCTCCATTAATTCCTCCATCCCTCGTGCTCCCCTCTTCCTCATGCATCCTTTCAAATCCCTTCCACTTCATTCCCCCTAAAGCCCCACCAACCTTCCCTCCCATTTTCAACTCACCCCACTCCATATTCTCCTTTTTTTCCCATACCCACCCACCATCCTCTTTTTCTCATGCCTTCTCAACTATCATCTTTTTATTATTACCATTCCATAATAAACACCATGCTACCTTTTCTTTTTACAAAAAAAAAAAAACTAACATAACTTTTTGAATCTATCAACTCAAAAGAGTAAATATACATGATCATAGTCATGATCACAAAATCTATTCGGATTTACACATACAGATTTCTAATATACATCATTTGATGTACAAAAGATTCGTGACGCATGTCAAGTGAAAAGGAAAAAGAGATGACTGTTAGTAGAAATTTACATTCATGTACACGGTTCAATGTAATGAATTAACTCATATTAGTTGACACTCATTATAACTTACGACAAGGGAAAAAAATACCACTAGACTAACCCTACCCACGGGGAAGGGAGATTTACACACACACACACCCATCATATAGTTATGCAATTTCCCTTGCCGAAAATAATTTTCTCGAGATGTTACGTTGTTGAGGAGAATATGGTATAAACATGAAGGGAGGAAAGTCAACGATAGAAAGTGAGAAGAGCTTGAAAACTCTGAAACAGAATCCATTGACATTGATAGAAAACGATGTTGAAGCTTACAGTGGGGGAAAAGCGATATAAATAGAGGTTCGTGTGGGGGGCTAGCTAGTGTGGCTTGATCGATCGAGAGCCAAAGGCAATACAAGAATGAGAAGAGAAACGGATCCTCTGGTAGTAGGAAGGGTAATTGGAGATGTATTGGACCCCTTCATCAGGTCATCATCTATGAGGGTCCTCTACCCCAATAATAGAGAGGTCATCAATAGCCGTGAGCTCAGGCCCTCCCAGGTTGTTTCCCAGCCTCGGATCGAAGTTGGTGGGCACGACCTTAGGACCTTCTACACTCTCGTACTTCCATTATTCCTTCTTAATTATTTTTATCGTGCCTTTATTAATTATCGCTAACAATATTGTTCCCTGCAAGGCCACTTGCTTTCTGGTTTCCCTGTGGGTATATACACTGTGTGGCTAATTAGTCAGTTTCTTGATCGTAATTGCCCAATATATAATGCAGGTAATGGTCGACCCTGACTCACCTAGCCCAAGTGATCCAAACTTACGCGAGTACTTGCACTGGTGAGTCATCACCACATGACTCTCTCTCTCTCTCTCTCTCTCTGTAGACTGTAACTATTGTTAAAACATTTAAAACAAATTAAGGAATACGCTGTTCTTGATTCTCACATTTATCCGTGTATCTTCTCTTCTTGATTGGATGCGACCAGGTTGGTGACTGATATTCCCGCAAGTACAGGAGCAACCTTCGGTAAGTACTAAGTACATCAGTTACTCTAAAATCGCTTTACGCTATCCGTGCGCTGGTTGAGCTAAAAGAGCTGTATTGAAATAGAATCATTCTGGTTCCGCGGCTCCACGCGCGGGCAATGTAGAGGCGCATTATAGTAAACTGACAATCATATGGGACTTTAACAGGACAAGAGATCGTGTGCTACGAGAGTCCACGACCAACGATGGGGATTCATCGTTACGTGTTCGTGTTGTTTCAGCAACCGGGAAGGCAAACGGTGTATGCTCCAGGATGGCGTCAAAATTTCAACACCAGAGACTTCGCAGAGCTCTATAATTTGGGATCACCAGTCGCTGCTGTTTACTTCAATTGTCAACGAGAAAGTGGTAGTGGTGGAAGGAGAGCTTGATCACGAACGAAACTCATTAATCATCATAATCATCCGTATGAATATCCAATATGCAATAAAATATTTAAAATATATATATATATAGCCAGTACAAGTCATGTAGAGGAAAACTCATCCTAAATATTACTGTAGCAAGTACTTAAAATATTCTGAACTTGGAAAATGACTTCCTTAGGTTATCCATATCCATCAGGTCTCTCTCTCAACTATGTACGTTTATGTTTACAATAATAAACTTGTCTTTTATGGTTATATTTTCCAGTCCGAATGAGTTTAACATAAAATTGGGTTCAGCTTGGTAGTTATTTTGAAAATAATTTTTACGTATTTCAAGGTAAAACTTATGTTTCGGAGAATGGTTTTTACGGATTCCAAGACAAAACCTAGGTTTTGAAAATGTGACCTTGTTTGGGAAGTTTTGGATTTTACAGATTCTGAGGTAAAAACTAAGTAGGAAAGATGAAACAAAAGGAAAGAAAAAGTAGAAAATAGATAATTTATTAGGAAAAATGGTATGATTTGACAAGAAAATAGCTTTTTCGAAACATAGTTTTTAAACCAAGGTTTTGTATCCAAAATGGCTTTTCCGAAAAATGTACGTACTTGGACAAAATCTAGATTTTGGGGTAAAACCTAGGTTTTGAAAAGTGAAACCAAACAAGCTCTAAGAAATCATATAACTTGAAATCTTTATATGCTATAAATATTTCAGTCAGTTTATCAAATTTCACTTAATGCATGAGAGTCATATCTAGGTTAATGTTAAAATAACGTGTCATCAATACTTACTAGTCACTACCATGTGAGTCTCGTAACAAGGGAAAATTACCCAAAGATCTCAAACAACAGAATTAATCACAAAATGATCTTAAAGATTCCCAAAATTATCATAAGGTCCCAGGAGTATATGTTGAGATTGTTAATGAATGATAGTAATGTTGTTAATGACTATTTTAACAGCTACTCTTTGGACCTTATGGTAATTTTATAAATCTTTGGGACCATTTTGTGGTTAATTGTGTTGTTCGGAACCTTTGGGTAATTTTCTCTATATAATAAGTGCATTTTCTCCGTAAGTGATACCCGGGATATATACACCTATATGTCTAATTATTTATATATCAATAATAATTAGATTTATTGGAGTCATAATACTTATAAATAGTACTAATTTGACTTCTCTCATATCTTTCGACTTTGCCTTTTATTTTCATTACCAGTTTTTCTCTTATTTTTCATCCGATACACATTAATAACACTTTTAATTTTATTTATTTCCTTTCCCAAATTTTTCAATTCTTCATTTCAAGTATAAGTTATGTTTCTTGATATTCTTATTAATCCTCACGTATTATAGGGGTGAAGAGGCCAGTTAATATCCTCAATATGGAGTCAATTTAGGGCTTGTTTGTAATCACTTCCTAAAACATATGTTTGGTTTCAAAACTTAGATTTTGATCCAAAGCCTAAGTTTTGTTCAAGTATAAAGTTTTTTCTAAAAAGCTATTTTGGTTACAAAACCTCGGTTTGAAACCTAGATTTTCTCTTTCATACTTTTTTCTCTTTCTTTTTTCCTTCTTTTTTGTTATTTCTCTTTTATCTTTCTTACTTTTTTTCCTTCTTTCTCTTTCATCTTTTTTACTTTTTTTCCTCTATTTCCTACTTTTCATTATTTCTCTTTCCTTTTTCCTGCCTACTTTTTTGCCTTGGAATCCGTAAAAAATAATGTGCTTGTTTGGGAATTTCGTTCCCCTAACGATGCACGCAAGTCAAGACAAAACCATCTCAAAATCTGTAAAACCATATTGAAATCCATAAAAAACATCTTAAAATCCACAAAACTATTGAGAAATCCGTAAACTTCTTTATCCCAACGGAACTCCTTTCTCCAAATGGAGTTCCCAAACACACACACAATAACTTCCCAAACATGAGTTACTTTTCAAAATCTAGGTTTTGCATCGGAATCTGTAAAAACTATTTTCCAAAATCTATTCTCCAAAGCCTAGGTTTTATTTCGGAATTTGCAAAAGCTATGTTAAAAGTAACTTCCAAACAACACCTTAATAACAGTGAGGCATGGGATAGAAATTGCATAAGGAAGAATTAGGAAGATGGAATCTGCAGAGGCAAGGGAAAGAAGATGAAACCATTGGCTGAGGTGGCATGGTATTCTCGTTTGACGTTGGATCCACGATGACAACGTCATCGCGAACAGGCTCGAGGAAGGCCATCCTTTTTGTTAAGATAGACCCCTTTTCTCTAAAATTGAACTAAAATAAGGAATTAGCCTACTAAAGCACGAATCTCGCTTTCAAGGTGCTTTAATGATGACTTCGTTAAGAAACTTCGGGACAAGCGAACAGAATGTTCTACAGTCCGAAGGGGGCGCTAGCGTCCCTTGTGGCCTCTAAATATTCTATTCAACGAGGAGAAACATAACACCATAACATCTACAGTATGTATAATAGTAATCAAATTCATATAACAGTACCCACGCCTGATGTTGTATAACAGACATAGGAAATTAATCATGTTGATGGAGAGCCTTAGCAGCGCATGGAAGCATATTTTCATCTCAAAGCTTCCTGCTTGGGCTCATTACAGAGACCGTGTCTGGATGAGATTCGGTGCAGCTAATCATATCCTGCGAGCAACCCAGCTCCTGCAACGCCAAGAAGCATATCTGCAGTGGCTCCCCGAAACAGAGAAAAGAAACCATCATGTCGCACAATTTCATGAGAAGCATGCAATGTATTGCGATACTTGTTCGGCTGTCCCGATGTCAACATCATTCTCCGCCGAAGTGTGTCAAAGGGGTAGGCGCAAACCCCAGAAAAGGAAGTAATGCTCCAACCCAACCTGAAACGAGCAAAAAAATTACCCTGCACGAGGATAAATAATAAAAGGGGCTAACGATAGGAATGCGCCACCATGGCATTAAAAAACTCTCTCTGTTTTAAGCAATAAAATGAGCCACATTATCAAGGCATGTTAGGATAGAAGGCTATGGCAAGAAAAACCAGGTTACCTTTATAATTAAAAAGATGCCGGATTTTTCAAATTCCCTTTTTAAAAAAATGAATGTTCAAAATTGAATACATGGCAACTTTGTAGGTTTTATTGGGACTAGGGCATCAGTGCCACATATCATGGAAAACACACCCAAAAGACTTATTCCATAGCAAAAGAAGCTCAAAATACTCGTTAGAAGAATTCAACTACATTACTCCCCCTTAATGCGAGCCTAGAGAATTCTAGCATTTAGAGCTCATTTGGAAGTCCACTAGAGAATAGCTTTTACGAATTCTGAGGTAAAATCTAGGTTTTAGAAAATAGCTTTTACAGATTCCGAAGCAAAAACTAAGTTTCAAAACCTAGGTTTTAAAAAATTGTGTTTGGGAAGTTATTGATTTTTATTGAGTTCGAGACAAAAAGTAGGTAAGAAAGAAAGAAAAAGTAGAAAAGAAAAAATTTATGAGGAGATATAGCGTAATTTGATAAAAAAATAATTTTTTTCAAAACCTATGTTTCAAACCAAATTTTTGTATCCAAAATAGTTTTTCAGAAAAATTTTTGTATCTGAACAAAATCTAAGTTTTGGACTAAAACTTAAGTTTTGCAACAAAATCTAAATTTTGTACAGGAGTCCCAAACAAACCCTCAGAAAAGTACAGGTGCGTACCTCATATGGCCCAGCCAAGACAAGAGGTTTCATGGTGTCGTAGATCCCAAAATGCATGCCTCGGTACATGGTGATTCCCATTATTAAAACTCTAAATCCCCTGTATAAACTACCAATTCCATTGCTTGATAAGGTTTTATGATATACATCGACTAGCCCTTTAAACTGCCGCCGACCACTGCCACTCCATTCTAATGTATCCGTACCCATCGGGTTCGAGCATAATCTAAATGATAAAGAAGTATTAGCTCCTGCAACACTGCCTGAAGCCACATTTCTAGCAAACCACTTAATATACCCGTCCCTCTCTTTGGAATGTCCATAAATGCTTTTGAAGTAAGCATTGAATGCAAAATTGAAAGCCTATAGACCAATTAAGGGTTTGTTCAAACACGGTTCCTAGAATAAACCAATATTAATTAAGCATAGAATAGATTGGGAAGGAAAAGGCACAAGTTTACAAATGGGAATTACCTCTACTAGTGACAGCAAGTACTGAATCCAAGAGCAAATAAGGTTACATACAATTTTTTAACACAGGTTTTCAACCAGTCTAAAAGAAATAATTATCCTTACATTTAAAATCATACTCACTAAATCACCCACCTCTGGCTAGTGATTACAAGAGAGCCCCCCAAAAAACCCAGAATGTTAGAAAAGCTAACAACTAACCCAGAATGTGATTCGAAATTTAAAAAGCTCATAATAGTGATCATTCCTCGTATCTTTAGTTAAGTTTAAATGAAATGATCTAAATGATTTTGTAACTTATAAAGGTAACACTTTACTATTTTTGATTTGATGAGAAAGTAGTGGACTTTATTCGAATGAACAATGGGTTCATTCGAATAAAGATCACTTTCTAAAGCGTATAAAAATGTGTGGCTAATAAAGTAGTAAATTTCATTTAATAAACTCATTATTCATTCGAATGAAGTTCACTTGATTTAGAAAGTAATGGATTAGGAAAGCTTTAGAAAATTATGAAGGGGAGAAGCACCCCTGTGAGTTTAAAAGTATGATCTTGATGAATATCAGAAACGGAATCTAGTTTGGGTAGGAAGTAGGCATGGACATAGGATGGATACAGATCAAGATTGTAAACTGTGAGTACTGATGCTACACTCAACTATAGATACAGAGAAATTAAGAACTAATTAATTAACCTTCTCTAAAAAGGACCAATATCCTAAAACGGTGAAATAATAATTATAATTTTAAGTTCTAATTAAATTTTATATAAATTAAGAATGAAATTATTAATATTGAAAAATGAAATCAAATGATAACACAAAAAATATAGATTTAGAATTTAAACCTAACCAGGCAATGCAAGAGGAACTACAATGCACAAATTTCCTTTAGTACATCAGTAATTTGGCATGTATATACCTATTAGGAAAACTAAAGCGACCATATAATTTTCTTGAAGTGTGAAAACCACGTTAGGATAACTTAAGTGAACCTACGGAGATTTAAGTGAATCTAGGGAGGCTAAAACTGCCAGTAAAAGTATAAACCATATTCAAAGATCAAAGCAACCGGTAATGCACGAGGAGTAATACACAATTTTCCTTTAATACGTTGGTAATTTGTCATGCATATATCTATTTAAAAAAACTAAAGCAACAATAAGATTTTTTTAAAATGCAAAAACCACATTAGGTTCACCTAAATCTAAAGAGGTTTAAGTGAACCTACAGAGGTTCAAGTGAACTTATGCAGGTTTAAGCTGCGAGTAAAAGCATAAATCATATTCATAGATCGAAGCAACGAGAAAATAGCCTTTATGTTCTCTGAAAAGACAAATATCTTAAAACGGCAAAATAATAATTATAATTTTGAGTTATTATAAATCTTTATATAAATTAAGAACTAACTTTTTAATATTGAAAAATGAAATCAAATAATAACACAAAAATATTGATGTAGAGCTTAAACCTAACCATGTAATGCAGGAGGAACTAAGTACACAATTTTCCTTTAACACACAAGTACTTTGGCATGTATATATCTATTTGGAAAACTAAAGCAACAATGAATTTTTTTTAGCATGGAAACCTCGTTATGTTAACGTAAACCTAATGATGTTTAAAACTATATCAACAATTAAATTTTTTTAAGCACCGGAAACTCGTTAGGTTCACGTAAACCTAGAGGGGTTTACGTGAACCTATGGAGGTTCAAGCGAACCAAGGGAGGCTTAAGCTGCCGATAAAAGCAGAACGCATACTCAAAGATCAAAGCAACCGGTAATGCAGGAGGAGCAATACACAATTTTTCTTTAATACGTTGGTAATTTTGCATGCATATACCTATTTGAAAACCTAAAGCAACAATAAAAAATTTTTAAAGCGCAAAAACCTCATTAGATTCACCTTAACCTAAAGAGGTTTACATTCAAACGAACCTAAGGAGGTTAGAGCTGCCAGAAAAGGCATAAACCATATTCAAAAATCGAAGCAACGGGAAAATAGCCTTTATTTTCTCTGAAAATGACTATATCTTAAAAGGGCGAAATGATAATTATAATTTTAAGTTATTATAAATCTTTATATAAATTAAGAACTAAATTGTTAATATTTAAAAATGAAATCAAATAATAACACAAAACATTGATCTATAGCTTAAACATAACCAGGTAATGCAGGAGGAACTAAGTACATAATTTTCCTTTAGCACATAGGTAATTTGGCATGTATATATCTCTTTGGAAAACTAAAGCAACAATAAATTTTTGTAAGCATGGAAAGCTCATTAGGTTAACGTAAACCTAATGATGTTGAAAACTATAGAAACAATGAAATTTTTTTAGGGGTTGAAAACTCGTTAGGTTCACGTAAACCTAAAGGGATTTAAGTGAACCTACGGAGGTTCAAACGAACGTAGGGAGGGTTAAGCTGCTAGTGAAACCAGAAAACATACTTAAAGATCGAAGCAACATGTAATGCAGGATGAGTAATACACAATTTTCCTTTAATACGTTGGTAATTTAGCATGCATATACCTATTTCAAAAACTAAAGCAACAGCAACATTTTTTTGAAGGTCAAAAACCTTATTAGGTTCATCTAAACCTAAAGAGGTTACGTGAACCTACAGAGGTTCAAGCAAACCTAGAGAGGTTAGAGCTGCCAGTAAAAGCATAAGCCATAGTCAAAGATCGAAGCAATGGGAAAATATAATTTATTTTCTCTAAAAATGACCAATATCTTAAAATGGGGAAATAATAATTATAATTTTTATTTATTATAAATTTTTATATAAATTATGAACTAAATTATTAATATTTTAAAATGAAATCATATAAAAACACAAAAAATATTGATTTAGAACTTAAACCTAACCATGTAACCTAGGAGGAACTACAATACATGCTATTCCTTTAGCACACTGGTAATTTGGCAAGTTTATACCTATTCAGAAAACTAAAGCAACAATAATTTTTTTAAGCGTAAAAAGCTCGTTAGGTCAAACTAAACCTAATGATGTTTAAAAATAAAGCAATAATGAAATTTTTTACATGCTGAAAACTTGTTAGGTTCATGTAAATCTAAAAGGTTTAAGTGATCATATGGTGGTTCAAGCGAACATAGAGAGGCTTAAGCTGTCAGTAAAAGCAGAAACCATATTCAAACGTAAGAAAGATCGAAGCAATGGGAAATACAGGAGTTATACACAATTTTCCTTTAATACAGTGGTAATTTGACGTGCATATAATTATTTGACAAACTAAAACAACAAAACTTTTTTTAAAGCGCGGAAACTTCGTTAGGTTCACATAAACCTAAAGAGATTTAAGTGAACCTACGGAGGTTAAAGCAAACATTGGGAGGTTTAAGCTACCAGTAAAAGCATAAACCATATTCAAAGATTGAAACACTGGGTAATGTAGCATGAGTAATAAATTTTCCTTTAATACACTGGTAATTTGGCATACATATACCTATTTGAAAAACTAAATAATAAATCACAAAATAGAAAATTACATAGCAACACCATCTGATGTAGTTCTCCAACAGAAAAGAAAGCAACAGTAAGTATAAGTGGTTGTTCATGCATTTGAATGCAACTTTCAGTGCCTAATCCGAGGGATGCTGCTAATTTTTGAACCTTGGGATTGGGAATCATAAATATTAGAACAAAATAATGAGTGCATCACTGATTTTTGTATTTGTTTATAGTTAGGAGAAAAATATAAATTGTAGGAGATGACATATAAAAAATCCAATTTTGCTCTTATCTTTCTTTACTTTATCTATCTCCACTTCAATAATCGACTTTATTTAGATTAAGAATTTAATTAATGAATACATTTATCATTGTTTACATCAAATTTTGTGATTTGTAAACTATTTATATATAATATAATGATACACACGTGTGTTAAAACATATACTGTAATTAAATAATTTATTTAATTTTTTTAATCTTTTGAAAAGAAATCCATTGATTCTTCAACAATGGTATAAATTGGGTTGCTTCTTGTTTTTTTTTTTTTGCCAGAAGCAGGCATTCATTCATTTCCAGATTCCAGAACTCAGGCAGTACACAGAGATGAGCAACACCATTTAATGTAAAAATATTTATTTTAAAAAACAATTCCCAGACAGTTCGTATCGTTCTTTCTTTGTTCCTTTTTTTTCTTTTTGGGTATGATCCCAGACAGTTTGTTTCTGTTTACGTATTATCTTTATCCACTATCAAGCAACTTGGGCTTCTTACATCAAGCAAGCACATAACACAGCCAACCCAAACTGCAAGCCCAATACAATGGGAGATAATAATTCGCTCGTCTCAAAAAAGTCTGAACGCAGATGATTATCAGTGTTTTTGCCCAACAACTTTTACTGTTCCAAGTGTTAATAAACCCAAGGTCGTTCCGAACATGAAAAGTGAAACATTGCGTTTATGGCCCGGGAAACGATACGCTACCGAGTCTAAAACCCCATTTTCATGTCCGTGATCTGCAATCCGACATCAAAACCTCTCTCCTCCGATAACAACCTCGACACCCTTCTCCTTCGTCTCTCTCCTGCGGTCTCACCTCTCGACTTTTATACACCATGAGAAGGGCCTCCACTCTTGCCTCCTTTGCTCTCTCCAGAACCCTCGCCGCGGAGTATGGTGGATCTGGCATCTCGTTTGCCGTTCAACGCCGTGTCCTACAGTCTGCTCTTTATGGTACTAGCACAGGCAATACATACAACCGCCGACGGTGGTTTTCCTCCCTACTCGGTCCATTTACTGGAAGTTCCGCGCAAGTGGCGTCCCTTGGCGCTGCAGGGGCTCTGATTACGGTTGTTGCGGCTGCTTCATATTCTCAGCAAGTCTATGCAAAGGAGCCTCCACCGCCGGAACTTATCCCTCGGGACGTTATTCTCTACCAGTACGAGGCCTGTCCTTTCTGTAATAAAGTTAAAGGTACCTTTTCTCTGGTGTGATGTTCGTTCTGTTGGACCTTCTCGATTGAGAAGCATATGTGGCCGAGAATGTCGGCGTAGTTTTGCTGCGTATGTGAATCACAATCGCTAAATTTTAATGCTGCTTATACTAAAATAAAATTCTAAATCACATCCGGATCTGTTTCGTTTTCGTTACCTGCATTGTTCATCAAGCCTAGAATAAGGGAAGAGTTCATTTACTACTTAGTTATCTCCTTGAAATATCAACTAACTGAAACGAAATATGAGAATCTACCAAAATAAACAAAAAACCTCTTTGTCTCATGTATAATGCGAAGTTGTGCTAATTGCTGCATTTCTTCAGTCTGTGTACTCCCTGTTGTTTATCATTAACCTCTCACAACATTCTACTAGTTGCTGATCTGTTATTTTACTTGCTTTATCAGCATTCTTGGACTATTTTGACATACCTTACAAAGTTGTGGAGGTTAACCCAATCAGTAAGAAAGAAATCAAATGGTCTGAATATAAGAAGGTGCCCATATTGATGGTAGATGGCGAGCAGCTAAATGACTCATCAGGTTTTTGACATATAGTTATTGGTTTGGTTTTTCGTTAATTTATGTCCGCTGAATGACCTCCATTACTATTTTTCATCATTGTTGCGTTTGTCTTTGCAGCAATAATTGACAAGTTGAGCCAGAAGATTCTGTTAAAGGAAAAGGATGATTCAGCCGCAGAGGATGATGAAGAGACAAAATGGCGGCGGTAAGAGAAGGCATCCTTCCTATCTCTAATTATTTTTATCTCAATGATAAAGAATTCAAGATAAAGTATATCTTCAAATGGCCGTATAACCATTTCACAGTAAATATTGAGTTTATTGTCCATTTTCTTCCTAATGCTGTAAATCCTTAGCTTCCATTCTGACTGGTAGTTTGATTTCCATTAATAATTTGTCATACCGCATCAATATATTGTGAGGAATCTTTAGCTTGCTGAATATTTTCTCTTGCATAATAAATCTTAATATGGATCAGAATTCAATGGTTTTTCATATATTTCGGTTGATTGCCTTCTGTCCCTTTTTATTCATAATTGGTCCAGGATTACAATCTTTTTTACTTGTTGCATACATGTCTCTGTTAGGAAATTTTTATTTCCATTTTCCGCAGTAGTAAAGGTAAGATGTAAATTGCTACTGACTTCTGCATAAAGAATACGCTCCTGCTATTTGATGATCAAATTGGCATCCAATGCGTCATATGCTTTACATTTGTCTTACAAGCAAGCAACATTCGGCATAGATTGTCAAGATACAGTATTTTTATTTATTGGGAATCCAAATTGCTGTTAGTGATTGAAATGGGCTGAATAGAACACAATTCAAACTTTAAAAGGAACTGTGGAATATTACTATTGACTGTTTAGCATATAAATCTACTGAGCTTATTATTTCTGTTCATGCAATATAGGTGGGTTGATAATCACTTAGTGCATGTTCTGTCACCCAACATATATCGAAATACTTCTGAGGCACTCGAGTCCTTTGACTATATTACAAGTAATGGTAAGACGTTCTAGTCCCTGATACAAGTATTTATTTATATTGTTAGAGATGCATCCGGTTCTTTTTTTAAATTCATATTTCTTTCTACCAAGGTTTCTGCTGTATGAAGCTGTCAATGTCATCATAATATTCATGACTTTCCTGGCAACTGTAGCTTGTTTGATAAGATAAATATTTTGTTTCCCATTTGAGGAGAGAATTTTATAGGAAACAAAAAGTAGTTTCAGATAAATTTGCCTTTGAATGAGTTCGGATGGGTTTTAAAAGGTCCCAATATGGCAATAAGAGACAAGATACTTCAATTCGTCTTGTTTCTTTATTATATAGATAGACCCTTTTTTTGTTGGAGTGGTGGTTTTTTTTAGGGAGGTAAAAAAGGATAGTTATGGGTAATTTTGTGACTGTCTAATTTGGAAGGTATTATTGCTCAGGAAAGTTCTCTTGAAGATAACATTCAATTTCTTGCTTCTTTTCTGTAGCAGAAAAATTCATCTTCACTATCCCTTTAAGTGACGGCAAAACATGCCTAAAGATAACTCCCACCTCCCACAAAAAAAAAACATAAAAAAGGGAAGGGAAGGAGAAAGGCCTAAAAAATTGAGCAATCGTTTTCTTCAACACTACTAGGCCAAACAAGCTCTAAATCATCAGACCTTTTATTTCCTTTGCACATGGAAATAAAGGTGCATGTACACATCCCTCACATTAGTACTAAATTCTTTTGCACTGCAGCCAACTTGTGAATTTTATGTTTGTACACGCTTATATACACATTTATTTTGCTGTGTCTCTAGACTTGAATATGAGCTAGTGCTGGGCAAGCCATTAATTTTTTTTCTGAATTTTTTTTTGAGTGGAATTTTTTTCTGAATTTGATGTTGTAGGAAATTTCAGTTTTACGGAAAGAATTACAGTCAAGTATGCTGGAGCGGCAGCAATGTATTTTGTGTCCAAGAATCTGAAGAAGAAGTACAACATTACTGATGAGCGTGCTGCTCTTTATGAGGCAGCAGAAACATGGGTGGATGCTCTGAATGGCCGTGAATTCCTTGGTATGCTCTTTATGAGGCAGATGAAACGTGTGTGAAAGAAGTTATGTTACCTTTTAAATAGCATGCGATTCTTTTAATCTTTTTGAAAATTGAGGTCCTGCCATCCCGGTTTAAGATTGAATTGAATCATCTCTAACTGCTAAACAGCCTGTGCAAGATGGCATTAATTTGTGCCGCTTTAAACTAGCTCTTTATCTTCAAAATATATTTATGCTGATGCAAGTTCTCACTTTAAGGAAATATAGTGGTGTATATAGTGATAAATGTTTTCAGGTTTTATATATTTCATTCATCAAGTTGTTACACTCCCTCCCTCCGAGTATGATTCTTTTCTTCTTTTCCTCAGGAGGATCCAAGCCTAATTTGGCCGACCTGTCTGTCTTCGGGGTGCTGCGACCAATTCGCTATCTTAGGTCGGGCAAAGATATGGTAGAACACACTCGTATTGGTGAGTGGTACACGAGAATGGAGAATAATGTTGGGCAATCTTCAAGAATTTAAGCCTAGACCGAGTATCCTCGAGTTCGGACCTTTCCCTCCCCGCCCTTATATTTTCGGGGTTTTGTACCACATCCACTTTATTTATTGGAAGCAAAGACGGATGGATATCTCCCAGAACATGTCAAACATATACTGGAAGGTGGTGATGGTCGTATATAGACGTAAAACTTATCGAAACGATTAATTCTTTCAACAAATTAATTTATATCTGGTATAGATGCATTTATCTGACCCATCTTATTGAGTTGTATGGTAGAATAAAAACGAAACAGTTTGACAGTGATGATCGCGAAATAAGCAGCAGATCTGAACACTCCTGCTGTTGTTATTTGTTATTTGTATTCTTATGCGTTGAGGCCATACCTTTTAATTTGAATCTTCCATATCCTTAATGATGTAGAGAAACGTGTGCTAAACAATGGAAGGCAGTGATATTCTTGCAAAAACTGAAGGGAGAAATACTGTAAAGTTCCACGGCAAGAGTGTAATGAAAAAAAGTTCCAATAACAAATAAACTTCTCCGTATTAAAACCAGTCATAGTGTCTTGATTATTTATTACAAGGCTTTTTAGGGATTGCTTTTCTTTTTTCTTTTTGAAAATTACAGAGATTCTCCCAAAGCTGAAAAGCATTCCACTGGTTCTTTTTCTATCCCCCCCCCCCCAAAACACACACACACACACACACACACACACAAAGTGATTGATCCATAAAGGACACATAACACCTGTATATGTAGCTTGACAAACAGAAGTTAGTACGTCAGCCAAATGGTAGAAGCTCCTCAAGCTGTTCCTCCGTCCAAAGAGGGATTGAATGCTTTGGGATTAGGATCTCCCTAGTCGTGTCCATCTGTTCTATTGACCCCGTTTCCTGACTGAGATTCAGATTCATCAACCAAGTATATGTTGATGAAACATTGTTTTGAGCAGTTCGTGCTGAACTGTCTCCACCCAGTTGACAAGGGTTTGATTGGTTTTACAAATCTCAAGTTCACAGCCACTGAATGCTTCCATACTTTCAATGAAGTGACATGCTCAGAATGGTTGCTTCCTGAATTTTCTTTCGCCCTGATGCTTCCTGAAGCCTTTTCATCTCCTTTTTGCTTATCAACAACTTACCGTATCTTCAAGTCCCAATTGTAGGGAGGGATTGGAATTAATTTCCTCCGTTCTTTCCCGCGGCAGAGACAAAGTTTTGTCCGGTAATTTTCGTTGCCTTCAGTTACGAAGAAGGCTAATTCTGAGCACGTATGTATTGTACGAGTGTAAACATTAAGGCATCAGAATAAGTAGAACGCGTCATCACCAACAGAAACGGAAGGAAGAACTAACAAAAGAACGTGGTCCAGATTGATAATATTATCTATGAAAGGGGCAGTGCGTCTTAAACTTGTTGAATGCATTTCTGATGCAGGCTCGCTGCCCTCTGAAAATATCTGTTCAGAGCAGTTTATTAGCGAGCTAACAAAAACTCAAGAGATCGAAAGGCAATACAAGGAAAAATATCTCACACTATTGCATTCGAAATTCGAAGAGATTGAGGATTCGTTCTCAGTGATATTGCTTCAAAATTAAATACAAACGCGTCTTCTAAGATTGCATCCATCCCTTTTTAAGGAACTCATTAGACAAGTGAAACGTCCCCATCCAAGGCTTGAGGCCAATAACCCATCATTTTGAAACCGGGATGCTGTGCCCATTATCCCAATTACTCGGGTAATTAGACCAGTAGGACTTGCTACCACTACCCACTCAATCACGATCAAACACTGCTTTCGTCTTTATGAAGTTCTAAACACTGAATGGACCCACAATTGATCATTTTCAACCGAACCAGCTTTTATACCATTCCCCAGTTCTGCTTCAGTGAGGACTTTACGATGTACGCTAGCATCAATTGTTCCAGATGGATCCTGAAATTCAAACTCAGGCACCTCAGATGTTATTATCACGGGAAGAACGAGAAAGACAAATCACGAGAGCATTTTCGGATGCACCGCATTCACGATTCCCAGTATACCTTTAAGGTCACCATTAAATCCCCAGACCATTTGGAGTGCAGGATTTGATAGGTTTTATCTAAGGGTATTTCAACCCACCCAATTGGGCACACCTCCTTACAAGTGTTTGTTGCCAGGTGATGAGCTGCACGATTCCCTTAACGAGGAGTAAATGTAACCAGAAATCCAGCTTTAGATAACAGTAAAGTCAAGATATCTTCTATGATGCCAGTGGAGCTCCAGTCGCCGAGGTTCGTTTGGCATTTTTCACAGCTATTGGTAATAATTTGGCAATCAGTTTCAAAAATGATACTTTGGTTCCCCAATGTTGAATAACTTAGTACATGAACAATGCTTGAAAATATTATTGATTCAATCAATCATGTGAATTACAAAGGGAGTCTTATGTAGTACAAGTAAATGAGTCTATTGGGCTTAAGGCCCAATGGACTATTTTCTACACTCCCCCTCAAGTTTGAAGTTATACAAATCAACAAAACTCCTAATTTGCTTTACAATTTCAAAATTCTCTAACAGTTGCTATTGGGTACTTTTTCCTTTATTCAATCAAATGTCACAGCCTTTGTTGCTATGCCTTTCTTGTGTTTTTTGTGACTATGAGTGCATTTAAGGGTGGATTCTCTTCTTCCCCGCCTCTATAGCCTTCTTTTGCTGCGCCTTTTTGGGTAATGAGTGCATTCAAAGGTAGATCCTTTTCTCCCCCTGCCTCTGTAGCATTTGTTGCTGTGCCTTTCTTGTGGCAATGAGTACATTGAAGGGCGGAGCCTCTTCTCCTTTGCCTTTGCAGCTTTTATTGTTGGAATAGAAAATATCTGTCTTGTTGCCTCTTTTTGCCTTTTGCAAACGAGGCAATTTTAGAAGTTGAATTTTTGGAGGTCGCATTTTCGCTGACGCTCTCTTTCTTCTTTCTAATTCATCATCACATTCTTCTTTGAAATCATCAATTTTAGAAGTTGAATCACACTCTGCCTCATCACATATGATACCCAATCTGCTTTGCAGACTCATAATGGTATCTCCTTTTACATCAATGATGGCCTGTGAAAGTGGCTCTTTTGAATTCAGGTATGCAAAAGAACATATCGAACCACTAAAGTAAAGAATACCCAAAACATCTCTTTGGCTGCATGGTTCAACTAAAGAATTGCTCATAAATGGCTGAAGCATTTCAACTTCATGCACACTATCAGATGAGCATTGCTCATTACCATCAATCAAGGCCTCTGCACCTTTAAGCTCTTTGGCATGGATAGATATAGCATAGCGAAGGACATCACTCACTGTTTGAAACTTTGAGGCATTTTCATGAAATATGGGTAATCTGAGGTTGAAGTTGTACATGCACCTAAAACATTTGAAGGGAATTTAGGACTTTTCCCATTTTAAAATCACAAGGCCGTAAACTACTTGATGTAATATTTGGAGATAGTGAACAGCTTCGACAATTCCATCTCCTTGAGCTTTAACAAAAGTGAACAAGCAGTCTTTCATCCCAATCAGTCTCCAAACTAGAAGTCACTTTAGCAAACCTTCCACTTCATCACCAACTGGGCTTTGATCAAAATTACCGTTGGGCTTATTTCCAGTGGACCCACATGATGCATACCTTTTTTTTTATTGGCCCAACCCAACATTTTGCTGCCTGCCATGAATCTACCCTCTTCTCCTCTTCCACATTGGCTCCTTGGCCTCTCCGCCTCTTTCTTCTCCGTTAGCAGCGGTGAAAGAAGATTATCGTCGACGGTGAAGTCCGCTTTCTCTATTTGATGAAGAAGTTTTTTGTTTTTTGTTTTGTTTCAAAATTGGTCAGCTTCTGCAAATTTCTCTATGTTCTTGGCAAGCCCAAATCTCAATCTTTTTCGAGTTCAGCTTGGCCGAGCACTGAGCTTCCCTGGCTGTCTTAAACGCCGTGAGCTTCGCCTCCAAGGCCGCATCGAAATCTTGCCCGATCTTGGTGACTTCTTGCTCGGCAGCATCAAGTTCTTTTGACAGTGGTTGTGTATTCTTTTCGTGCTTGCTCTAGTTCTAGCTTCCAAGCTTAAAAACCAACTTTCTGGGATTTTGCCCTTGAGCCTCCAATTCTACTCTCCCTAATTTAAAGTTCCAGAATCATGTTCAACAAGACACGCATCAGTCTGAGAATGAGAAATCGTGGATGTCAGTGGTGATAAAGAGCATTTGCGGACTTCAACGGCGATCTTGATGAGACTGGAAGTGAAATTGAGAATTTTAAAGTTCCAGAATCCTGTTCATTGGTTTGTCGCTTGTTCTTGATAATCTTGGACTGAGACACGCCTTCTCTTGCTGGCTTCGGATTGTCATCTTGCCCATCGCAGATCTTCTAGGGCTCCATCACTCATTTCTCTGTGTTCAGTTTCTGATTCTTGGATCTCTGCCTCTACTTTTCTTGATTCTTCTTCCATCTTCTTGCTCGCACCTCTTTCTCTGGAGCGAGTGAAGCTTATCAATGGTCTGAGCCTTCACCGTAGGAGCACTGTCGTCATGGCAGACCTCGCTCTGCTTCTTATGTGTCTGAATCTTGGTTAGCCCGTTGCGTGCAGTCACCGCGTTCCCATTTCCAATGCCGTTCTCAGCCATCTATTGATTTGGAGGAGGGAATGGGGAAGGTGAAGATAATGAATCAGAGAGAGAGAGGAAGTGGGTTGTGAGATGAAATTTTGAGCTTGAACTCTTGCGCCATTTCCATTGTTCCTTCTGCCGCTTCTTCTTTTTTGAATCTTTGGATTTGCTGCCAACTTTCTGCTTATGGCCAGACTTTGTGGAAGCAACCTTCGATTTGCTGGATGCAACTCCTCTACTCTTGGGCTATCTTGGTTTTCAATCCGATGATGATGATTTTTTTTCAAACCATGTGCTTTGATACCATATTGAATAACTTAGTAGATGAACAATGCTTAAAAATATTATCGAATCAATCAATCATGTGAATTACAAAGGGAGTCTTATGCAGTACAAGCAAATGAGTCTATTGGACTTAAGGCCCAATGGACTATTTTCTACACTCAGGTCTTGTATTATCGTAAGAGTTCGCTTCATTACTAATGTTTATGTCATAGAGGCAGATGTTGACTTCACTTTGCCACACCTCCCATTTAAAGGCACCCAAATAATCACGGCACATGATAGCTATTGATGCCTTCCTACTACTCCCGTAGAAAGACCGTCGATGTTAACCATGGCAGTTGCCGGTGGTGCTGTCCATAAGGGAGGATGCATATCTATATCATGTTCGTAAGTAGCTGGCGGTGTTGCCGTTTCCTCCTAAAGCGTAGCTGCTAGTTTAGTTGCCTGCTCAATGACATAGCCAGTATTTGGTGCAATGCCGTTAAATAGTCTTTCGTTGCGGCCTTTCCATATTAGCCACAACAACCAACTTATCAGGGCTATATCATAGTCAGATAGGGGGATGCAGTTATCAACAATTGATTGCCACCAAGTTCTGAAGTCACAAGTGTTGCTTGCATCAAGCCTGAGGCTTAAATTGCAGCCAAACCATACACGTCACCCATGGGCATTGAAAGAACAGGTGTTCAATTGTCTCTACCTCTACTTCATATATAGGACATAACTCAGTGCTGCCCCTGTGTCTTCGAATTAATGCCTCGTTAGTTGCTATTGCATCTTTTAGCACCCTCCATAGGAAATTCACAACTCTAGGAATGCACTCACCTTCCAAGTCTTCTTCCTTACACTCTTTGTTACCTGGTTTGATGGTCCGACCCTCTCCCTTGCCAAGGCTATTATACCTAAAAGTTGTATCCCAGTTTAACTATTTACACTCCATTAGTTGCAGGGGTCCAAATCAATTTATCCTCCTTCGGGACAAGGGGTAAGTGAATATGTCCGTAATGGCATTGATGGCTTCAGTGTTGATTATTCCCGCGATACTAGATAGATCCCAACTTCTATACTCAGCTCGTATCAATTCAGAGACGGTTTGGTTTGAATTTTTTAGATCCTCTCTGTCAACAGTTAGCTGGTATATATGTTAAGAGGCCAGGTATCCATTTATCTTTCCAAATGCGAGCCGCTTGTCCATCCCCAATCTGCCAAACCTGTTGGGGTTTAAGTGGTAGACCCTTGAACTATTAGACAGGAAGCTTGAATAGAGAAGGAGGAACTTCAATAAAGAAAACTTTTATTTGAAACTGAAAAGTTGGAATATACTAACTTTGTATTTCTCACACACTTTCAAGTTCCTCACTTACACACACTTTGCTTTATCACTCAACTCTCTCAATTCTATCACTTCTCTCAACTCTCTCAACACTTCTCACTTCTACTTCACTCTCTCAACACTTCTCACTTCTACTTCACACCATTCTTACTTCTCAATTCTCACTTATACACAAACTCAGCCACACACCACCTATTTATACTCATCAACCTCCTTAACGAACGGTGGAGATTGATTTGATCCTACGGCTTATATTTTACATCTAGAAACTTCTATACAAACCTAGAAATATCTTACACATTCTATATCTTTTTATACTATTCTAGAATATACTCTAAGCTTCTAGAACTCTCCATAAGTTTCCACATCCTTCCAGAAGCTTCCACAACATTCCAAAGCCTTTCACAACATTCCAGAACTTTCTAGAGGCTTCCATAACATTTCAGAATCTTCCGGAGGCTTCCACGACCTTCTAGAACCTTCTAGAGGCTTCCACAACCTTCTAGAATATTCTAGAGCCTTCTATAATATTCTGGAACATTTCAGAGCATTCCAGAGAGAGAGTTGTTGATTATTTAATAAAATCAAGTCATCTTTGAGGAAATCCCGCCCATCAACTATATCTATACTCGACCAGCAACAGGAAGCTCCATGCCCTTTCCTTACGTCAAGGAATATACCATTTGGAAAGTATAACACTTTGAGAACCTTAACCCATAAGTCATCCGGGTTGTGAAGCATTCGCCATACTGTTTTGGCTGCCTGAGTATTATTCAATCAAAATATTTCAATTATTCTTTTTATAGAATTCAAATCTCATAAATTTCTCTAATAGCTTTTCTATCTCTTTAACCTATAGTAATAATAGATATTCATACAAACCACAAAAAAATGACACTTGGAATGCTTTCTTTAGACAAAAAACTGATGACTTGACACCTTGAAAATATATAATTATTTCTCTTTACAGCTTAATCCAATATCAATGCCAACA
>JANTPZ010097029.1:0-11223 GCA_025593235.1 Vachellia pachyceras
TGTCCCCTAGCATCTGACGTCATTGCCTACCATTCTCCCTATTTTTTAAGATGTGGGCCCGGTGTAGCTGAATATTCTTTAAAAATTTTAGTGTTAATCTTTATGTTTTGGAAAAATGACGGAAAAAGTACCTCAAAAACGGTGAATCCCGTAAAGGTGATTCTAAATTTTAAATCCTTGACAGATGATAGTACTCACCACGTCTTTACCCAAGTTTTAAGGAAATGTCTTCACTGCCCTTGAAACAGCAGCCTTCAGTTCCTCGCGCGCCTTTGCCCAAGTTTAAAGGAAATGAAGAGACAGATTCGATTATGTTGATATCCGGATTTGATTCGGTATTTCTAAATCGTCGTATTATATTGCACGGTTTAGAAGGTGAGGACGATGCATCCATTCGAATGACTCCTTTTGCACTCAGCTGATTCGAATATGGACTTCCAAACCGTTAGTCGCAGCATCGGTTTAGAAGGTGTTGACGCTGTATCCATTCGAATGATATGTATCCTTCAATCAAATGAAGAGACGGATTCGATTATGTTGATATTCGGATTCGATTCGGTATTTTTAAACCGTCGTATTATATTGCACGGTTTATATTTTTTATATGTATATATCTTAGCGACTAAAAACACGTTTCATCCATGCTTTAATACATACACTCCATCTAATTTTAAATATAAGAATTAATATTATTCTAATTCTCTCACTCTAGTTGTCTTCCACTCATTAAAATATGAGCATTTTAGGATAAGTAACACGTATTCTTTACATAATAATTAATTTAACTAAGTTTTTTAATCCCCACCAATGAATAAACTGAGTGTTGCACTAAGGGCTGAAGAGAATGTGGCTATGTTATGCATGAACACATGCATAATATACATCATATAAACCTTATACAGTAAATTCAATTGTTGAGTAGTAATTATGGACACTCGTATTTCTGGGGGAGGGGGCGAGGGTATTGATCCAGTCTCATTCGGAATCAGTTGATTTTGTGTACTCCCTACCTCCATCCAGTCCTACAGCAGTATGAATCATTACATTCTTAAATTGGGTTTGTATTTGAGATGGAAGGGGTGGTGTGTGTCTATATATATATATATATATATATGGTTTGAATATATAATGAGACGGCGAGGAGTGCAGTTAGGGAGAGGCGACGAAGGGGAAGGTTCGAATGAATGAATGAATGATTGAAGAGAAAACGTAAAGTGAGAAGAAGCAAGTGAGGGGTTGGTGAGCTTGTTGCCCTACACTTT
Organism: Vachellia pachyceras; assembly: GCA_025593235.1. Classification (NCBI taxonomy): domain Eukaryota; kingdom Viridiplantae; phylum Streptophyta; class Magnoliopsida; order Fabales; family Fabaceae; genus Vachellia; species Vachellia pachyceras. Next base: position 1,263 of record JANTPZ010097029.1, read on the forward strand.
ACTTCCATCACAAACAATACGTACCTTCCTTTTAATCTGTTATCTCCATCAACGTACGCAATCGATAAAGATTTCATCAGAAACATACAATCCCACTCCCAATTAATATCCCACAAATACGTACCTGCCTTTCATTTGGGGCCAATGTAATTAATTAAGTAATTAATTACACCCACTTTTACCCACAATCATTACTCATTATTAGTAATTCTGGAATCACAACTCCTGCTGCACGTGTCTTCCTTCCACCCCCTCTTCACTCTCCCTGTTCTTTTTGGCCTATCTTGCTTCTGCGAATAAATGCCAACCCCTCCCTCAGCTCCCTCCACACCCTCAATTTTTGAAGCTTCCACCTTTTACTTGAAGAGTTGAAGTAGCTGTGCAGCTGTATGAAGATGAAAATGTACTGCTTCTGTATTATTTAACATATTTGACATAAGTGCTGCCTTTTTACGCCTGGTGGTAAAACATAAAACTCTGTGTAATGCTCGTCGATTTGTTCTTTTGTAAACATATTATTTCATGATTGTAATTCGATATATATAGTACAGGTTGTCTGGTTTCTAATATAGTCTCCGTTTGGCAACACTTCTAAAGAGGTCAAAAACCCGTTCAACAGTGTTTTTTCGTAAAACGAGATAATTTCCTTCATATATTTATCTCAGTTTACGTAAAAATATTTCTTTACCGCGATCCCAAATGAATCCATAGTGTAATAAATACGCACTCTGGAGATGTAGGGCTCGTTTGGGAACATGGTAAAAAAATATTTTTACGCAAGCCGGGGTAAATATGTGAAAAGGATTATCTCGTTTTACGAAAAAACACTGTTAAACATGTTTTTGACATTATTTAACTCTTTACCAAACAAACCCGTAGTTGCGGAGTTGATAAAATCATAAAATAGAAGCTTAGTTAAGCGCGACGTCGTATATGTTCACACATGATGATATACGTAGTTCCCAAGTGTATAAAGGTGTGAGATTTTTCTGAGGGCGCTGGAGGGAGGGACGAGACAGTGATGCGGACAGGCGTAGTCCACGTAGGACGGCGGTGGTGGTCGGTAATCATGCGGCGGACCGCATGATTGAGCTCATGCGACCCCTCTGTAGAGCCCACCAAACACTTCCGCCTCTTCTCTCCGGCGGTGAGCCCGAATGGACTCTACCTCTAACGAATCTCTTTGCCTTTCTACACCTCTCTCCTCTCCTCATCCTATTTGCAGCATATCTTTAGCATATTCTACTACAAACAACACAAAACTTTAATTTCATTATCTAGTTTTTAAAATTTAATAACTTTTTAATTCTACTCCCTCTCAACTTTTCTAATGATAAGTCCAAAAAATAATTACGAGTAACATTGATTACATGTTAGTGGGAAATGCTCTCCCTCTTCCTCTGTCAATAAAACCGTAGGAGTTTTATTTATAATAGAATTAATAATCTAGTGTTTGAGGCTTTATTATGAGCAGGATAGCTCTCTTTACAAATCTTTTTGAATAAGTTAGGATTCCAACTTAATTCACTCACCTTGTAATTTTACTTGTCCATTGTTAGACCAAGTAGTATATTGTCTAAAATAAAACGATTGTATCCATGGGTGAAGTGGGTAGATGATGCCCTCAATTTTTAGGACCCTTATTGAATTAGCATTTGAAAAGCATATTTATGCAAATAGATAAAAAAACCATACTCACCTTCTAGCCTATAATCAATGTTATTAGAAGGGTTCCCATCATCATCATCTTTCTAAGCTCTCTTAATTAGTCTCTGGTTTGGGATTCAAAAATTACGTTGTTAGTGCAAACAGTGTTAATTAGAAGTTATAGAACAAGTTTAAAAGAAGAAGAAAAAGAATGAAACACGGTTGGAATAATCTGCCATTGGAAATAATACCCGTTTTGACATGGACACTACTCCCAACCTTACCTCATGATCCCCCGGCCCCCAACAAGTTTGTTCTTCTAAGTTCAAAAGAGTTGACGGTGGTTGGTAAAGAGAAATCACCATGACTCTCTGCTTCATAATGAAAAGCAATAGCAAAAAAGGAAAAAAAAAAAAAAGAATGTTACGGAGTTTGCTAGAAGAGTCTTCAACTTCACACTGTGTTTGTGTTTTTAGGTGTGAAGCACAAGCTTCTTTCAAGGGAGACATAAACCATGATTGCACCACTTATAGGTGCTAATTCTATTTCAAACATTTCCCTGAAACGCCAAATTTAATATGCATGCTTGCTTGCTTTCTAGAGCCCAACCCTAACACCTCATTCTCTTCTCCATCATTAACACCCCAATTCTTACACCTTGATCCAATTCCTCCCATCCCTTTTCTAGGTTTTTGGGACTCAAATTATAAGCTTTAATCTACTAGTAATTTCTCATTCTATGAGGCAATCATTGTTCATTATGTTCTCTTCAGGAGTGGATATTCCTGTGCCTAATTTTCTATCTCAAGCAGCATCCATAACGCTTTTATCAAATTTAGACCCATATTGCTCTTCACAAGGGTTGATGTAGCACGAGAAAACACATTGAAAACAGTGGTGTATAGTGATGGACCGACCCTTCGCCAGAAAAAAAAGAAGAAGGAACGATCTCAATCTCTCTAGGCACGCAGATCATATGTTCGACCAAATGTCACTCTGTTTGGTTTGTCCTCGGCAACATTAGTTAGGTATGAGACAACAGAGAAGTACAAAAAATTTGATTGTGATAGGGAAGTAATTCATTTGAACACGAACTCTGGAGGCATGGAAATGAAGATGGGCCAGTGATTGAGAAAGAAAGAATATGGGGAATGGCATGATGGGCACTGGCGAGCCGACGGGTCCTGCTTCAGAAATGATGGTGGGATTTGATTGATTAGGCTTTGCCTCTGCCCCTTGTTTGACAAGGGTTTCCTAAGGTTTCAGTGGAGGGTCCAACTCTAAGTTGATCACAACGCGCTTGGAATTGACTAGTTACATCTCTTGCCGCACAGATGTGTGTGCATGACTCTGGGTTCTAGATGCAATCTTCTGCGATTACTAAGATTTTTCTTTGGGCTATTCTGTCAAAAAGGTATGACCTTTTCCTTCCTTTCTTTATATCCATTTATTTATTTATGGAGCTTTGCTACCTATCTCTGATTGAGACTTGTCTGTTATAATAAGTAAAGAAAACTTGTTTACCACTTCCTGAGGTAAATACCGAAAGGGCAAAAAGAGGATGCTTTCTTCAGAAGGCATGATGCTCCAGAATGAATGCAGAGTGCCGACGAAGGCTAAATAAGAGCGTGAGAATATAGTACTACTACTTGCTTTCCTCACATATCAATGCTTGCTTCTCCAGTTGCTATTTGCTCCTTCAACTGCTTTACTTTTTTTTGCTGGTACTTTATGTCACGCGGCCATTACTCTCCCCCCAAAAGACGTCTCATGGGGGTGTGTAGCGCGCCCGTTTATATAACCCAGCACCCTCCCAAGCCTCTCCGATGTGGGACTTTGACATTCTCCCCCAGCCAATCCGCGAGCGATCTCGCCGCGGGGCCCACCGGTAACCTTACCGGCGTCCGGAGGGTCCACCAGAGACCGAAGGCTTGAGGCTGGCTCTGATACCACTTGTGACGGGGCCATTACTCTCTTCCCCAAAAAACGTCTCATGGGGGTGTGCAGTGGGCCCGTTTATATAGCCCAGCACCCTCCCGAGCCTCTCCGATGTGGGACTTTGACATTTAGCATAAGGCACTCGTTTGAACAGGCTAGGCCACGTGGGCAACTCACAGAGAAGTAATGCCCAAGTCTGAAGAATAATTGCCCTTCCATATCAAAGTGGCAGTGCATCGCTTATCATTATTACGTCGGTGATGTTTAATAGGACTTCTTTCATAAAACCTTTGGGCCCATGCCTCTGTATATCACATCGAGAGCTCCGACATCGAGGAAGGTTCACCGACTCCTTTTCTAGTTTCAAAGATTCACAATGATCCGATACGGACATGTGGACATTACTCGTTTTATTCGGCCTTTGTTACAAAATTTGCACCCAGAATAAAATATTTAAAAACTAAATTATATGTGTTTAGGAATTCGTTGGGAGTAAGGAGTTACAGATTTTAAGATGATTTTAAGGATTTCGAGATGATTTTATCTTGTTTTACGTGCACCGGGAAAAAGTGTTTTCCAAACATGCACTATGAACCCGCAATCAACCAGAATGTGAGAAGAATGAGTGTTTTGCTCTAGTTTTCCCCAGTATGCATGTTCTTGATTGGTTTCCCTAAAAAACAATTGCAAATGAAGGATTTTGGAGTGCATTTTCCAGAAGACTTGCAGCTGGGGCGGGGGAATATCATTCTTGCTTGCTGATCAATTTACACAGGAATTTATAACCTTTCCAAATTACTGAACTGTTTCAACACTTTAATCTCCTAACTTTTTACACTTTTTTCTAGTCAAACTGCTAACCTTTTTACATTTCTACAAGATTATTTTTATTTTTCCTTGTCATCAATTGATATTAATACGTGAACAAACAAATCCAATTAATGGGGTATGATTGTTGGTTTATACAAGATCCTTGAGTTTGATTTTGTTGCTCCTTTGTCATGATCCAACAGAGAATGAAGGGAATAGAATACTTTTTTTCGGCGGCAAAAGAAAATTAAATATAAGTTAGCTCTGACTTGGCTTCTTCTTTCCAAAACTTGTGGAACCGACCCTTATTCCTCTCTCATTGTTTTTCAATCGGCCAATTTAGGTACAGGGTGCAGAGTGCAGTGATATCATGAGGTCAGGGCTAGTGATTAAATCCGCTTTACTTGTGGTCTTGCTGGGGCTTCTGCTCAGCTCAGGCATGGCCATCGATGCTATTGCAGGAGAAGCTTGTGTTCGGTATCTCTATCTCTATACACACGCAGCTGATTGAATGTGGTAATGAATATTACGATCGTCTTCTTATATAGTACATAGCTACAGTTTACACAAGTTGCGTCTAACAATATTGAGACATGATGCCAATTTGTTTACCTTGGCATGATATGTGTTGCCCAGGCATAGACAATTTCACTTGCATACATTTTCTGGTGTATACAGACTTTGACGAAGTTGGATATTTGTCTGTCGCTTCAATACGCTTGAAGTTTCGAGGTAGTTTCTGCGATGGTCTTAGCAATTGGAGTTTGGATTACAAATACCATTATTGCGTCAATGGTCAAATTAATCACGAGTGTTTTGTTTTCATTATAATGTTATTGTTTAACTATTGCTATTTTGTTTGAAACCGCTTGTCTTTTCAAGTTTGAAAATATGACATTTGAATACGGATACACCCAAACTCATTTTTACTGATTATTTTATTTGCAAGGGCGGGATAGATTGATGGTTTTAGTGCTTTGATTCTTAATTTAGTACTAACTTTGTTACATCATTGGATATTTATACCCGGACGTTTCTGACAGCGGCAGAAGCTATTGTATTATTCTTCAGATGTAGTTTTTGTATGAGGGAACGCAAAGTATTGGTTTCTCGTTTATTGAATTAAGATTTAGCACTTACTACTACCGCTGCAGTACCCTGTTTTTACAATTTCATTCAATGTGATGACTAGCCATGATGCAATTATAGTGTACCTAATGGTTAGAGATATAACAATAGGTAGATTGCCTTGACACCGTCGTCTGATGTAATTTGGATCGTGATGGTAATTCATCTTAAAAGACTAAGATGTATCAAATTTCAACCTGTCAATTCTACGTTTGTTGTGAAACTTGAATTGCGTTGATTGGTTGAGTTGAAACTTAAAAATTCTTGAGTTCCAGCATGTGCAATACTCTTGAGCAAAGGAAGATGGTGATCTAACGTATAACGTGGCTGAAGGAATCTGTGTGCCTGTATATACTTCCTCTACCTAATTCAAGAGATTTTTATTAGATTAAATATCCAAAAGAGAAAAATCGTAGAGCCAGTGAGAAAAGTATTGAATATTGATCACTCTTTTGATTAGTCCACGTGGGGAAGGATTGTTGGACTGATCAGGGCCCTGGCTATCCATCAACGCAGATCCTCTGCCCCCTCCCACTTCTGCCTCTATAATACACTCACAGGCAATGTTTAATGAAAAATAATTAACAAAAAAAAATCCCCCTTGATTATGGCCTCAGCATAAAGGAGATATATAAAAGAGCATTAAAAAGGGAGCAGCATCATTATCTTCTTTTATTTGGAGATTTGATATGAAGGTTTCAGAAGTTAGTCCTAAAGGAAGCTGCAAGTGCAGAATAATAATGTATTGAAATCGTCAACTGAGGATGATAAATTTGACTTGTGTAAGCTAAAGTTTAATAGTAAAAGCTATTTTGTTGAAATGATTCTCATTCTAATATCTGCTGGCCATTCATCAAGAGCTAATTAGCATCAGATAATTGCAGGTTTGTGAAGCACATACGAGTCATCTAAATCATAATGAGGGGGTGATTCATGGAATAAAGCCTGTCAAACTGTTGTTCTGCCTCTCGCCGTATTCAAAGTCCAAAAAAGATTAGAGGTCTATCTATCTATCTAATAAGACAAAAGTTGCTAATCTAATATCAATATGGCTTTATCCTCTTCACAGCTTTCATATGAGATGGCAGATGCGATCTACATGTTGGATTTGGATCAATTGGTGGCAGTGATGCGTTTCGTTGTGGATTTCAGCATCCTTACTCCCCCTAAAATAGTAAGAAACTTGCTACTAATCTGTCTCTTTTAACCATGTTACATGTGGAGGTAATGATATTTTAGATGCCCATCAAATATTAAATATCAGTACTTCTCTTGACTTATATGATAACCATTTTGATATAGTGTCCATTTGAAAAACTATTGGGAGAATGATTTTTGGCCATAATATATTTTAGAAAATAACTTTTGTCCAGAATGTCATATTTAAATAAATGTCAGATTTTTGCTAAAAATATATTTTAAAGGAAGGAGTTGTCAAATGCTGAAATTTACAATTTAACAGACTTTTAAATCCAAAATGTATTTTGAACCTTTAAAATCAGTTACTAAACAAGCACTTAACAGTAACGAGTGTTGGGGATTTAATTCCCTGCGGAGTGTTTGATGTTGTCTGTGTTCTTTGGGCTATAGCCCTCTCTTGTACCAAAAACATATATAAATGGCATTGAGCCCAATTGGACGAGGTGGAGGTTCTTATTGTACGAACCTCTTTGAATATAAACGCGACTTCTTATTCTGAACGCCCGATCTCGCTTTTGATGAACACACTTCTTATTTTCTTTAAATAAGATCTCTTGACTCTCTTCTCTTATCTGCAGGTCTTTAAATGAGATTAGGAGTTCTTGTAAATTGTGATGTCTAATTTTTTTTTATTTCGTGGAAAGAAATGGCTCCCATTTAAAATAAGTCAATGCAAACAAATCGCCTATCGGTCTCTCCGTAAAATGACAAAAATAGGAAACACCAATATTCAAACCCTGCGATCAATAGAAACACGCACGTACTATTCAAATTTTTTAAAATAAAAGAGCCAACTTCTCCGAGTTTGCCATACATAATTAAATGTGAGAAAGTTGGACTTGAGAGGCATTTGGCGTTTGTTTTTTTTTTTCAAACCTTTCATTTGACCAAGCATAAGATCCAAAATGGAGTTTCTCATCATAAACGACGGAAATGATGGGAACCACCCCAGTGGTAACTCGTAGTTGGAAAGTAATAAATATTACCAAGATGACAGTCTACATAACTTGAATGTAGAAGAAGAATCATGAAACTTGGTTGTTTAGTATGTTATAACCCATTTTCATGGGAGTGTGAATTTCAAGAAAATGGATTCTACCGACGGAACCCATTTCAGTTTTATGGAATTGAGATTTGTGTAGCATTATACCCTCCTTGATCTGGCAGCACACGTCTCCCTCATCCTCACTCTCTCCCTCTCTTTGAAACAATGGTGAACGGGGATGGCAGCGGCGAAGACCGGCGGCATTAATGACAACCACGGTCGACTGTGACGACAAAGAAGCACTGGTGGGTTGTCAATTGCATATCTGAAGCAGGAGCGTGTTGATTTCAGATCTAAAGCTGTCGACTTCTACCATCGTCGTCATCTCTCGTTCTTTACCTCACAACGGCGACCGCTCATTCCTTCTTTACCTCGTCACGACATCAATTTCTACGAGTTGTCAACGCATTCCTCGTCACTTCCTATAGATCGACACCTCTTGCTTCGTTTCAATTTGGTACTTCTCTCTCTCTTTTTTTGTTTCTACTCATGGCTCTTCTTTTCGATTGATATCTTTGCTTCTCTGGTGGCCTCAGGTGTTTATGGTGTCTGCACATGACAAATTTCGGTGATGGTGAACGGTGGAGCGGTCGATGGCGGCAATGTCTGTGGAGGTGGAGGTTTTTTTTACTGAGTATTTTAGCATCTTCATGTTATAAATATATATTTCAATCAAAAACATGTTTTAAAATTCACTTCTACTTTCAGTTTAACTCTTACTTTTAATTTCACTTCCATTTTCAACAAAAACACTTCTATATACCAAACTGACAGAAGAGTTGGACTACCATGAGAAATAAAAAAAACAACCCACCATGAGAATTTGCACATGGTTCAAACCATTATAAAATTGGCAAGTATGCTTAACGGTCACTGCACGATTTTTATCGGGTTCTCCGTTCACTCCACTGCCAATTGCCAACCAACCGTTCCTTCACGATTGTTTTTTTATGTCCGCAAGTGGGGAATCTTGTTACCGTTGCCTCCACAAATGGAGATGGAGTGGGCAACCCAAGAGATAAAAAAAGAGAGAGCAGAAAATCCCATGAAACAAACTGAACGGGAGACTTCTCAACCCAAGCTAAAACAGAGACAGATACTAAACACTAATGGGCAAAAAAAAAAAAAACAAGACATGGGATTTAAGGCTGTATTTATCGAGATGATGGATGAAGCACGCTCAAGAAGCTAAAACAAAATTGAGAGAATCCAATACGAATCAACAAAGGCAGATGAGAGAATTGTAGAGGAGGGCGTGGACCAATCAATCATCCACCCCTCTCTCTACTGAGTGCCTGACGCTTTCCCACTACTTGCTGCAGATATAGTGGGGCCTGCTTTTTGTGAACTTTTGTCTTCTTGTTTATTCACTTTCCCGTTGCCTCTGAACAAAGAACCAAGTAAGGAAGCAGAGGGGCCACGTGGCTGCACACGATGCCCAGCCCTACTGGAACAGGACGTACGTCCAGCGCCAACCCCGCAACATTAACGGCTATACATATGTGTGTGGGTGTGTGTGTGTGTGTTTTGGCCTGAACCTGCGTTTAGACCACATGATGATGCCAGGAAAATCAGTCGATCACTGTTACGTCCCGTACCTTTGCTTTTGGCGGGAAATGCCAGGTGGGCCCGTGCGGCTCTTCCATCTTGGGATCCGATTGTCAAAATGGTTGACTGTGGGAGTGAGATGGCTGAGAGAGCATCACTTTATTTTACTTTTTGTGGTCCCGCCCTGCCAACTTCGAGTCCGGCATCAGTTCCAAACAGCAAATTGAGCAAAAGTGCTTTTAAAAAACATGACACAAAAATTGTTTGGAATCTTGGACGGCAGTAATTTCAGCTAAGCAAATCGGAGCTACAGCAATTTTTATAGGTTAAACAAAAAAGATGTCAATAAACTTGACCGGGAAAAAGTCCACTTTTGGGTTACTCCGGCGACGGTTGTGAGGTGGGATCGGCGGAGGATGGGATGTCTGGTCCGACGCGGCAGCCTTCAAGCATGAACACAATGTCGGACATGGTTGGTCGATCGAGCGGGTCCGGAGCTGTGCAGAGCAAGCCTACTTTCACACCAAGTAAGAACTCTTCCCACTCAGATGATTCTGGATCAAGCTCAAGCAATCCTGGCTCCAACAACTCCGTGATTTGACCCCTTTGTAGTTGTCTCTTAACCCATTTCACTATATCTTCATC
>JANTPZ010097035.1:0-10018 GCA_025593235.1 Vachellia pachyceras
TTAATGGCCCATGCTTGCTTGCTAATTCTCTTAAAGAATGATGGGGTAGTGAGCCAAGCTGGTGAAGGTTTCCTATGAGAGGTAGTTTTTTTGGTCCAGGGGGTAGGGCTTTTTGGGATTTCTTAGAGATAAGTTTGTGGATCATGAAGACGAAGCAAAGGAAGGTGAAGACAATGGAGTATGGGATCTGAATCTCCATGATAATGTGGCTATGGAGATGGTTGATAAATTGAGGCGTGGTGTGCTTGGGGAAGAAGAAGTGATGTGGCTTTTATAGTGAATCAGATAGGATTAAGTTATCTATTAAGTTTCTTTTCAATTATAACTCGTTTGACTATAACACATCCTCATGATATAATCAAGTATGGCTGCACTTTAACTTCGAGTCTGCCAAGTTCCTCATGATATTTTAGCTATTTTTTCAAACAGAACGATTTTTTCCAAGAGAAATAAGAAATTTCATTGGGTAAAATATTGTTGAATTCAACGAAAACTGAACTTTAAAAAAAGAAAAGAAAAAGACTGCTGTCCTTTCACGCTCGCCACGAAGCTGAGTTGCGACAATGGACTGTTACTAGTTAACGGCTTGTTTAGGATTACGTTTTTAAAAGTTAAACGCACGTTCAACAGTATTTTTTTCTGTAAAACTAAATAATCTCCTCTACATATTTACCTTGACTTGCGTAAAAGTACTTATCAATCGCGTTTCCAAATGAGGCCATTATGTTACATGTGTGTATTAATTGGTAGGTTTGTATTAGCGTTATAAGTTATTTTTTATCGTAATTTATAGTTTACGAAATAAGTATGTGTAAAGAGTTTTATCTCGACTTATATAAACGTGGTATTTCAACCCTTTAACAACCGGAAACAATTTCTTTCCTCAACACACATGTTGTCTTATAATGTATTCATATATCACTCATAAAGAATACATTTTTATTTGTGGAAATAACAATATACTTGATATTTTCAAAAGCCCGTTGCCTATTTTGAAATGCATTCATATATTCATGTTCTCTTTTTTCCAAGAGAAATAAGACATTTTATTGGTTATAATATTGTTGAATTCAACGAAAACGGAACTTTCAAAACAAAATAAAATGGCTGCACTTCATTATTGCGAGAATTTACTTTTAACTTCGAGTCTGTCACGATCCTTAACTTATTATTTTAACTATTTTTTCTAACAGAAAGATTTTTTTCCCAAGAGAAATTAAGAAATTTTATTGGTTATAATATTGTTGAATTCAACGAAAACGGAACTTTCAAAATAAAACAAAAGGGCTGCTGTCCTTTCACGCTCGCCAGAAAGCTAAGTTGCGACAATTCACCGTTGAATATAGAACAAATTAATAACTTCTGTTTGTATTAGCGTCAAAAATTATTTTTTAACATAATTTATAATTTACGAATGACAATTTAACATCGGTTTGTATTAATAACTTATGATAATTATATAAGAGGAGTTTTATCTTAATTTATATGAATATAACGTTTGAACGCTTTGACAATAAGAAACAATTTCTTTTATCAACACACACATGTTGTCTTATAATTCATATATCACTCATCAAGAATATATTTTTATCTGTGGAAATAATGATATACTTGATATTTTGAAAAGCCAGTTGCCTACTTGCCTTGCCTAGCTCGATATTTGACTTTTAGAATTTTTTTTTAATTCTTTGGCTTTCTAATTTTACCAACTTAACTTTAATGTTGTTATTTATAAATTGTGTTAATTTGAATTTGATCAAAGTTCAGCGTTAAATTGTATCCAATGTCCTGAAGTAACTTTCCAACAATACTCACTTTTATGCATTCATCGCTTTAAAGCAAATTTTTAATAACACTCAACATCGAGAAGTAATTTATTTGTGCAATTTTTTCTTTGAAGTATTTTTCTTATGGACGACAAGCATACTAAAATTAAGATATTGAATGCTATCGAAAAATTACTTTTCCGTCTTAGATATACAAAAAGAATTACCTTAAAATTTTAAGCATTAATGAAAAATACCTGGATATATAAAAAAATCAGTTAATGATACCAAACACTATTAAAAAACTTCATCCATAATGCATAAGGGTTGTAGGCAGTAGAGAGTCCTGCTGCTTCGCATTTTTACCAATTAACCATTGTTGAATAGAGCTGAAACAAAATGCCATTTTTTCCGTCGATAAAAGGAGGGTCGCTAATATTTTCTGTCATTAAATAGAAATTTTCTAATGGAAAATAGTCATTTAGGATGAATTTTTCCATCGTTAAATGACATTTTTCTGATAATACACACGCAAACGTATATATGTGTGTGCGTGCTCATGTATAATATTCGAGAAATATACCATTAGGTTTCAATAAGAAGAATTAATAAATAAAATGTCTTAAAGATTGATAAATTTATTATCAAGTCCCAACAAAAGCTGGTCTTATTGTGATTAACGGATGGTGAGGTTGTTAATGACAACCATACTAGCTGCTGCTGTGACCTGATGCTAATTTTACCAATTTTTAAAATATTTTATTTATTAATTCCTCTATTTAATTTCAGTTGGTAAATTTCTTTTGGAGTGCATGTGACAGAAAGAGTAGAAGTCCGAATTGTTCATCTGAGTCTGACTTGTGAGTACATCGAATATGCTTATGAGACCAGCAGCCATATTTAATAATTATCGTTAGAAACCATAGCAATCAATGTCGAAAAGAAGACAAAACATCAATATCAATTTCGGTTTCAGGTTTAAAGGATGTAATTCAAATCCGCACTCTATTTAATGAGATCTTAGTCAACATATGTAGATGGGATGGTCGCAAGTTTTGACAAGTCCGATTAATTAATTATTGAGCTGATGACTCTTTAGGGCATGGCCAGGGCACACATGTTGACTACATTGAGCTGGAATAACTTGACTTCATGCAAATTAATTTAATTTTTGGCTATTTTTCTTTCACACAAATAATGTTCCCACTGTCAGGGCTTGAACCAGTCAAAGCCGCCAGTGAAGAATTTTCCACGAAGAATGAATTTATCCATATTTATATATGTGATTTTCATTTCTAACCCTACTTGTTTAATTAAGCGCATGTTTGGAAAAGCGGTGGAGGAACGTTTTTACGCAAGTCAAGGTAAGTATGGGCTTGTTTGAAACAACGTTTTCAAAAGTCAAACGCACGTTCAACAGTGTTTTCCTACAAAATAAGATCATCTCATCCATATGTTTACCTCGTCTTACGTAAAAGTACTTATCTACCTCGTTCCCAAACGGCTATTATGTGAAAGGAATTTTGTCTCGACTTATATGTAATGTGGAAGAAAAGAAGATTGAACACTTATCCAAACGGTGTGTAAATACCCTTATTACGTCCTTTGTCACCGACGTATTTGCTGCTTATTTTACATATTTTGTTTGGACTTAGCCATTAACCAGTTATTATTTTTTTGGCCAGAAGTAACCAAAATACTGTTGCATTTGAGGCCCTTGGCCCAAAAGAGTATCACTTAAGTTCCAACGATGAGGCCCAAAGGAAGGATTGGCCCAAACCTTTCTACTGCTTCATTGACTCATTCTCATTAATGAATTACTATCTTGAATGATTTAAAATCATGTTTCTAATTTGAATATCAAGTTCAAATGGGTTAAAAATCATATAAATGGTTATAATTTAAATAATTGAGGGTGTTAATAAAATTAGTGAGCCAATAAATGGTTTAAATATATTTTTAAATATAATAGTCATCATCAAAATAGAGTTGGCCTTGATAAATAAAAAAGAGCTAGTCTATTAACAATGTAGCAAATTAAGATCATGGATGACACTGCACTCTGTGAGTATGTAAGTATTTGTTTTGAGCATATTTGCGAGAGGCAAGAAATGATTAGATTTTAACTATAACTTGTTTCTTTTAAATAAATCTACAGTTAGTGTAGTAAATATATAGTAACTTGAAATTATAGAACACAGTACCAATCCTTAAAATTAAAACCCTTGACCCAGTCACTCAGGTTCTAGTTCCTTCTCTATTTTTTTTCATCTTACACGGCTTTATGGGAGAATTCTTGGCCTAGCAAAGACTCCAAATGAAAATGAGCTTGGCGTTGGATCATATGCTTAGGCCAATAATTCTACCCAGGTAAATGTAAGCTCCTGTGTTGTGTTCTGACTCAATGCAAGACACCTAATTCCTTTATTCATTAAACTGTAAATCACATTGAGAAAGTACGTTCATACAAGTTGAGATAAAATTTCTTTTCATATATTTACCTTGTAGATCTTAAATCACGTTGAAAAAGTAGTTTACACCGTGAATCCAAACAGTCACTTACTTTTGTAAAAGTGAATCCAAACACTCACTTAAAAAAATGGCCTTTTAAAAGGATGCATCAATCCTAACCTAAGAATCTGCAATTGGTAAATCATCTTTGGGATTATATGCTGGAAACTGATGACCAGCCCCAATGTGTTTTCATAAATATCACGCCTTCACCTTTTGATATTGCACGCTCTGTTATAGGCTCATTTGATCACACTATAGTTAACCTTTTGAACATTTTGATATCTCCAACTTATTCATATTCCAGCAATAAATAAAATGGAATTTCAGTTTTCCCTTCTTTGTTTGGGGAAAAAAAACTTTGACGCAGTCTTAGCCCCTGACGTGAGATTTGCTTTTCCCTGAATGTGATATCTAGTCTGGGTAGCAATCATGCGCATACCATTATTGCTTCCAAAACGTGCTTTGAAGTCTTGTAACCCACTTTTCTGTGTCTAAATAATGCAATAAAAATCAACAAGATTCACTTGTAAGTGGATTTCTCTCTTCTTAAATCTCAGTAAAATGATCAATCTCAGCTCTGATTCACTTCTTCCAGATGCACACTTAGTTTGAAAATTCATTTTCCCTTCCTCCTTCCACAACACCCAACAAAAGATAATGCTCAACCATTTTCTCTCCACTTCTCCTCAGTGCTTCAAACTGTTCTTTCATTTTTGCTGCTGGAAATGAATTATCTTCAAGCTTATTTTCCAAAACAAAAGCAATGTAATTATTTATTTGACTCAAAGCACTATATTTTTCTCTATAAAAAGCACTAAAAATATCAGCAACCCCAGAACCATATAGAGCTCTTCATCAATGGAGATTCAAATCCCATATACTATCCTCTTTGCCATCTCTTGCTTTCTCCTTATAATACTGAAGAAGAAATCATTAAGCTCTAAGAAATCAGTCAAAACCCTACCCCCAGGGCCACCCAAATTACCTGTCATATGTAATTTGCACCAGCTTGTTAGGTCACTGCCAAATCACTCTCTGAGAGACCTAGCCAACAAGTATGGACCCTTCATGCATCTTCAACTAGGAGAATTGTCCCATGATATTGCCTCTTCCCCAGAAATGGCCAAAGAGATCATGAAAACACATGATACCACCTTTGCCTATCGACCTAGTCTTATAGCCAGCAAGATCATTAACAACAATATGGACATTGGTTTTGCCCCTTATGGCAACTATTGGAGACAACTTCGAAAGATTTGTACTATCGAGGTTTTATCTGCAAAGAAGGACCAATCATTTAGAACAATAAGGGAAGAGGAAGTGTCTTCGCTTTTGAAGAACATATCTGAACATGAAGGCTCCATTATCAATCTCAGTAAGAAACTTTTTGGAGGCACAAACTTCATAACTGCACGAGCGGCTTTTGGTGCAAAGACCAAGGACAAGAAAGTTGAAGAAATCTTATCAACTATGAAGCGTACGTTAGAGTTGGCAAGTGTTTTCTCAGTTGCCGATCCCTACCCTTCGGTCAAAATCCTTCAAGTGATCACTGGTGCAAAGGCTAGAATTGATAGACTGAACAGGGAGACTGACACGATGGTTAGGAGTATCATCAATGATCACAAAGAAAACAAGCATAGCCATGTTGATGAGGCAGAGGATCTAGTTGATGTCCTTCTGAGGATTCAAAGCGAAAATGATCTTGAAATCCCCTTGACTCTAGAGAACATCAAATCTGTTATCCTGGTAAGTACGTATATTTATGACTGAATTATTTTCGTCATGTAAGTTCTATCACACACACATGAGTGCCAACTTATATACATACATATATATATATTCTTTCTGGATGTTTTCCTTGGTGGAACTGAAACATCAGCAACAACAGTGGAGTGGTCTGTCAGAACTTCTCAAAAACCCTAACACAATGAAGAAGACACAAGAAGAGGTAAGAAGGGTTTATGGAAGCAAAGGATATGTAGATGAGTCTGAAGTTCATCAGATGAAATATATACATGCTGTCATAAAAGAAACTTTGAGGCTACACCCTCCATTGCCATTGTTGCTTCCAAGAGAGAATGAAGAGAGCTGTGAAATCAATGGTTACGTGTTACCTCCTAAGGCTAGGGTTATCATCAATGGGTGGGCAATTGAGAGAGATCCGAAGTACTGGAATGAATCTGAAAAGTTTGACCCAGAGAGGTTCCTAAATGCCCCAACTGATTACAACTTTAAAGGCACAAAGTTTGAGTACATCCCATTTGGTTCCGGAATAAGGATATGCCCGGGAATCTCATTTGCCACAACTCTTATTGAATGTATGCTTGCTAGTTTGCTTTACCACTTTGATTGGAAACTTCCAAACGGATTAAACCCTGAGGAGTTGGATATGGACGAAGATTTTGGCTCCACAGTCAGAAGAAAAAATGATCTTTACTTGACCCCTATTATCTATCATCCTGGGTTTGTGTCATTATCATGAGTGAAAACGTCAATACATGATATCAGCCTGTAGAGCAAAAGGCAATAAAAAAGGAAGCTAAATCCCAAGTCAATGGCTCCATTTGGCAACATGATGGAGAAGTACTTATAAGTACTTTCACACAAGCTGAGGCAAATATGTGAAGGAAATTGTCTTGTTTTACGAAAAAACACTGTTGAACGTAATTATAAGTACTTATCAGCACTTTTGACAGTTCGCCAAATATATCATCATGTTCCGAAATGTTTCACTTGGGATGGGTGTTAAAACACTTGTATCAAATGTAGTCATCTTCGTATTTTGGTGGATTTGGTGGAATCATCATTTCGTTTATTACTGGAAGCAGGTTGGTGGAAGAATTGAAAGAATTATTTTTAATCTAGTAGATGATGATATGATTAATGCCTATCACACGAAGATATTTTAGATTTTACAAATTATCATGCATTTAATATCTATTTTATCTATTTGTTTTTTTATCGCTCAAACACTATTTCTTATCTGCAAAATCATATGAACTTATTTTGTTTTCTTAATCTTATTGCAGTCTAACCGAATAAAGGGGGTGTTTGGGAACCCTCAAAATAATCACTTGCACTTTACATGACAAAACTACCTACATATTTACTTTGCACAGTATAAAATCATTTAAAATAAGTTAACCCAAACACGAGTTGAGCCTCTAACCAAACATGGGGAAAAGGAAATAAGAGGAAAATAATTTCTCAATCCATTTCAAAAAAGGGAACCATGTAACCTCACTTGACTCTTCTATACACATCTACCAGATGTCAAAGTCCCACATTGGAGAGGCTTGGGAAGGTGCTGGGCTATATAAACGGGTGCGCTGCACACCCTCACAAGAGCTCTTTTGGAGGAGAGGGTAATGGCCCCGTGACAAGTGGTATCAGAGCCAGCCCTGAGCCTTCGGTCTCTGGTGGACCCTCCGGACGCTGGCGAGGTTGCCGGTGGGCCCCGCGGTGAGGTCGCTCGTGGATTGGCTGGGGGAGAATGTCAAAGTCCCACATCGGAGAGGCTCGGGAAGGTGCTGGGCTATATAAACGGGTGCGCTGCACACCCTCACAAGAGCTCTTTTGGGAGAGAGGGTAATGGCCCCGTGACACAGAGCAGAAGATTAAACAAGAACCCTCCTTTCATCAGAGTTGGTATACGAAAACAAATGCCAGAACAACTGCATACTATTTCCAAGAGGAGAGGGGGCCTACTGTATACTATTTCTCTCACGCAACACATGCTTACATTAATGATGCACATAACTACAGAGGACCCAGGTAAAAGACGATAATTTCATGTGGTTGCTTGAGCGAATCCAGTACGTATAAGTAGCATAGATAAAGAGAAATAGCTGATACAGCAAAATAACCAGCCTTGAATCTTGGAAGGTAAACTAGTTGATTAGTATCTCAGATTATTGCCCACCAGGACTCCTATTCCATGACAGATATGAAGGATCTCCAAGTTGCCTAGAATCACAGTGGGATACAGACAGATAAGGATATTGTAAACAATGATTGGGGAAAACAAATAGCCATTCAACAAACTACAGAATAGAATCTGACTGACATGAAATTTGAATCACAATGTGAGCTGAGCCTTAGCATTGGAAATAGGGTAAATGGACAAAAATAACCCGAAAGCTTTGCAAATGGACATTGATCACACGGAAGTTACCATGGGCCATTTTGGATCCGAAAGTTTTAAAATGGGGCATTTTCCCTCACCGTTAAAAATGTTAACGTTGACCGTTAAAATTTATTAACTTTTCCATTGAAGGTGTGTGATGGTCAAAATTAACATTTACAACAGCAGGGGCGAAAATGCCCCATTTTAAAACTTCCATGTTCAAAATGGCTCATCTATAATTTTAGTGTGACCAGTTCAATTCATAAAAATTTCCGGGTTATTTTTGCCCCTTAACTTAACCCTTTGAAATAAACTAGAGGACATTATAAATAAATTTTATATAGAATCTTCATCTGTTTTTCCCATTATTATTATGCTTCCACATTTAGTTATATTACAGGTTCTGTTCAAAGCATATTCTTCAACGTTAGGATCGTTTGCTACAAAATGATAATGGAAAACTAAAGGGAATGGGAATATGGTGAAGCCCCCTCCCATAAACATAACTTTCTTTTAACAAAGGCACTATACCATCCACCAAATGCACACTGAAACTAATATAAACCTTGAATAGTATGAATTTTTTCATGCATTTTAAGCACTTACCTTGGCATGATGAAATATATGATAGTAAAAGACATGGCCAGAAAAAAGCACAATCCTCCAACAGAGAGATATGCGATGCCAAGGAAGTTATTCTTCCCACCAAGCCAGTTAACAGTTGACAGTACAAGCGTTTTCTTTCCATTAAAACTGTACGTGTTGTAATTGTTCTTCACTGACACATGTATCTGGTCACCTGCATTAAGGTCCATCTCTATTCGTCCGTACAGCTTCCTAAAAGTTGGAAGAGCAGCAGTTCGCATCCACACAATAAGATCCTCCTGCTCACTCAGCTGTTAAATACAACATTAAAAAAGTCAGCAACTTATCTCAGCATGCAAATATAAAGACCACTAATCACAACTTTGAAGACTGCAATATACAGGGCACAAAAATGAAAAAGGAATCAATGGAGAATATAATATAGAAAAAAATAAACCAGAAATTTAAATTAAATGTGGATGGGTAGATGAACATGAACAAAATTTTCACATTAACAGATTTTAGTTTATTGTAGTGTGATCTGACAGGTCACACATTCAACCAACCTCTCTTTTGCTCATTAAATACACCCTAAACTAAATATTCTAAACCTTCAAAAGCTGATAAGTTTATCCTTGAGGAAACAAAAGTTCTCGGTTAATACGATCAATCTTTGTTGTTTATGTTCTCATTTACCAAATATACTTTATGCTTTTCAGAAATTTACAGGTAACTTCTACAAATAAACTAGTGGAGCAGTATTGACCAGTGATACTAATCACAGATTATATATGGCCACAAACATTCCAATCCAGACGCCTTAGAAAATTTTAAATAATAAGTTTTATTCAATCAAAAAGCAACAAGAAGCTTCAAATTTAGTCCCAAAAAAAAAACACATCAGAGAACATGAGCACAATCTGTAAATGCAGCATCAGTACAAGCACTAGATGCCACATTCCTACATCCAATTACCGCACTAGACCTAATAAACAAAGAGAATTATACACAAAAATAGTTGTTTCAT
>JANTPZ010097036.1:0-11501 GCA_025593235.1 Vachellia pachyceras
AATTGTTTGTAGTTTGTGAATAGTGTCACATGTACACACACATGTTCTAACAAGTTATACTGTTCATTACAGTATCTTTTTACCAAAAAAATTACAAGCTACCTATTTTTATAACTCATGTGGTAATTCATTTATGTTCGATCATTCCAACATGTCATTTATGTTTTATTCGATAAGAAATAGTTTAACTTAAATTAAATAAATTTATAATTTATAATTTTTTTAACGCAATACATCTATTCTTCAAGTGTTAACTAGAAAATTATAATAATTTTTATATCTATTACAACTTATTCAAACCGATATTACTTTAAATCTTGATCCCTAGCTAGCTATCTCACTTTATACAATAATAGTCAAATCACCGGTAATTGGATCTTTTAAACAATTTTCTCAAAAAAGTTGAAGGATAATTTGAGATGGTTCCTTCAGGCATTTAGTGTTTAACTCACTATTCTAAAAGCTTTTAATAAACTTTTGAGGGTTCTTCCTTTTTTTCTTGTGTCAAGGGAAAGTCTTTCTGCTACAATTAGATATTCTGGGTCGTTGTTGGGCTCAATTATTGCACAAGTTTTTGTATAATATTAATTTAGCAAACATACACACACACACACCAAAAACTCCTCTCTCCAAAAAATAGCTAACGATATAGATATTAATAGTTTAAGGTTATAATGGATTTATACATGTAATCTCTCGACTTCCATACCATCATCTATTCACAACAAAGGGTGTGTTTAGTATCACGTTTATATAATTTAAGATGAAATTTTTCTAACAAACTTATTTCGTATATTACAAAAGGATTTGTAATACAAATACATATTGTTAATCTAAACAAGCATGAAACTCTGATTTAACTGTCTAGAGTATCATTGTGATGCGTATGGATTGAAGCAGCAGAATGATCTCACCAAACAGCTGAAAAAGGCCATGAGAAATGAGAAGCCTATGCATATAGATGCGAAGTAACCAAATGAGTATGCTGCTCAGTTACGGTTGGTGATGAAACTAGCTAGTGATATTATATGCCCTCTCAACTCAGAATTGTTTACTTTTTCAGTTATTTTGCAGAACTTGTTATTACTGTCTCAGCCCCTTTTCAGAGCTTCTCTCTTTTACATATACAATAATATACTTCTTTCTTTCTTCTTTTTTAAGTGCTTTTCCCCATTTCATACATCTCAAAATTCCTTACACACCACACCCACTTTCGATTACTTGAAATTCGTGTGTCAACTTTACAATATAAAAACTCGTTTTTCATTCAACTTCTGACTTCTTTTTAACAAGGAAAAGTTTAATATATTGGAATAGTACTAACTAGTAAATAATAATATATAATAGTAATACATTGAGATATTAGTTAAGAAAGAAAGAATGTGTGAGTGGAATATCGCACAAAGCTATGGAGGAATATATATTGGTCCCTCCAAGTCAGTGAAGTTCAGTCTGATTATACTCCATGCTGCAGATCTCAATGTTAAACGTACTCTCAAAATTTGATGATTTGGACTTTTGTTCAGATCTTTTTTTACCCCTTTCAAGTTTCAATGACAACTGTTCATCGCCCAACCCCTTCCACTTTCTTTTTCACCCCATAAACGAAGAGGTGTGTCCCCATATGTGTGTGTGTAATTATAAACTGGTTTTACTGCTCATCAGTCGTAATACTGATATTCTGACATTTCAGGACAACAAAAAAAAGCTAGTGAGAAAGACATGTAAGGACAGTTAAAATAGTCTCTGACAATAGTTTGATTCCTTTAAAATTTTTAGGAACCATATTTCAGGGATTCTGCATTTTTTGTTTGTCAAATTACCTAATTATCCTAAGTAAAATTAGTTTTTAAACTGCCTTAATTGTTTTTGTCATTTGGTAAGTTAAAGTTATTATTGAAATTTCAAAATCATTATGCGACTTCAGAATTCTGAATTGATTTTGGGAGGATTTTTGTGTGTTTCTCCTTAAAAGATCTCTTAGTAATTCAAATAACACCAAAGCACAGCACAGCAGAACATAGGGTGTATGTATATTTA
This sequence comes from Vachellia pachyceras, assembly GCA_025593235.1. Lineage (NCBI taxonomy): Eukaryota > Viridiplantae > Streptophyta > Magnoliopsida > Fabales > Fabaceae > Vachellia > Vachellia pachyceras. The sequence continues at coordinate 2,041 of JANTPZ010097036.1, forward strand.
AAATTGTATCCGTCATTAAATCGATTAAGTCAAACAAATTTAGAGTGCAGGCCAAAAAATTAGAGTTCACTAGCACACGCATAGACAAACTGAGTAAAGTTATAGTGATTGAATTATATCTGCAACTCATACAGTTTATCAGTTTTTGCTTTTTATTTTTTATTAGTTCTCAAATGATTATCCGGTATAGTTTCATATCGGTTTTGTCACTTATTGATCTACTGAAAAGTATGAAAAAATATTCACAAATTCTCCAACAAATCCATCGTAAAAATTTTACATGACATATGAGTAGTTTTACAGTTTCTACAATTAAATAGGTATAATTTTAGAGTTATTAGTGATATGATTATTAAATAATATTATCACGGTTCTTAATACAAGAGCCATTTGATTTTTATTAGGGAGATTAAGGAAGTTAAATACCCTACTTAAAAGTATTTATTTATACATATAATTATATTATATATTATTTTATAAGTCAGACAAATTAATTTGAAGAAAATTGATAAATACAAATATTGTTAAATAGCATATTTAGCTTCATTAATCTATCTAAAGGCAACCAACTTTAATTTTATGCTTAGGACTTGAAGTAATAAATTCCTATTTAACCGTCTATATATAAGTTTCTTTTGATGTTTCGGAAAAGTTATCATATGTATGGACTTTTTTAAATGGATTATTGAATTCTCAAGTTAGGGGTATATATTGGTATTGGGGGAGAATTTTCAAATTTTAATTTTTTTGGCCAACTTTAAAATCTAATCTATATATTTAATTATTGAGTTAATTTATATTTTATAGATAGAACTCTTTTATATTCATCATGCTTATGCTTGGACTTTGTATTACGAGTAATATAATCTCTTCGTAGGAAACAGGTGATGGGCTAAGAGGTGAAAAATAATTCTAGATATAGGTGGATCAACACAATAACCTAGTCTAATTGAAGGATTTAATTAGGAAGTTGATCTTGACTTTAAATGTAGAATATATTTCCTAATTTTATCAATTTCCCCCAAATTATTGCTATTGATACCCAACAATAATCAAAAGAGATGGAGGAAATCGATGAAAGATTATTAGAATGTTTTAGAAAAATACTTCATATTAAGTAACATAACCAATGTTTTTAATTTCTATAAATTAGTTATATAATTCTTAATATTCTGGATTGAAAGGAGCGTGATATTTTGAGATGGATTTCACAAATTTTCTATTTTGTTGTGATATTCAACAAGTTTTTAACCGATGATTAGTTTGATTCGGTTTTGACAATAGATTTTGATTCATACCGCGTAGTTCTCTAGATCTATCTTTCCTCAAAACAAAAGATTCTATAATATGATAATTCTACAAAGGGAAAAAAAATTGAGGCAAAATAGATTATATTAATGAGGGAAAGTTGGGTGGGAATAAAGAAGTTTTGCACATAGGGTTCCCTAGAGTTGAAATGTCAGCAATTTGGAGACAAATAAGAAGTAAGTGGGGGCCATTTCACGTGAATTTGCAATTCTTTTCTTTTTGTTTGTTTTCCCCTTAAAGTCATTTTAAAATGTTATCATTTAATAAAGTTTGTGGATTTTCATTTGTTTGGTGTTCTTCTGATCAATTCCCCCTTTCCATCATAAAGCAAGTGGATACTGATCAAGTTCATTGCATCGCCCTATTTTAATTAAGCCCTACCCCATTGCTTTCACATTTGCATTGAACATATGGCATAATTTAGATGTGATGTTTTATAAAATTATTTTATATTTGATTCTAATAAATTATGTTTAAATATTATTGCCAAATCTAATTAAAAGTAGTTTTTTTTAACTGGGTTGCTTTTTTAAGTATACATAGTTCGATTCTTCGATTTTCAATTTTTACCTAAGGAGAACCTAGCCTTTAATTTTCACTTAATTTAACTATCATTGGTTAGTGTAGATTGTCTTATATATATATATATATATGAGTATTTAACTCCATCGTTTCACCTTTATCAGTATTGGATATTTTAGCATCTAATCAAAGATTTATTAGAATTGAAACAGATATTGCTAATTAAGGTTTTTAAAGTCAGGCTCGACGTCAAACTGAAAATATCAACCAATCTCTGTTTTTGTATGGTTCAACTAGTTAGGCAAGTGCTCGAACTAATGACATAATATTCAAATAAAAAATAATTATATGCAAGTATTTTACATCTAAGAAGTAAATTCAAAATATATTTAATTGTCAGTATAATAATATCATAAAAGACGAAGTTTTCAGTAGAATTAATAGCATCAATTCATATCATATGACTACAAATGATCTGACAATATATTGGGCTATTTGAGTTGAGATGATTATCTGTATTTTTTAAAGCTCATTTGGTTTTCTAAAAACTGTGCACACGGTTTCACACCTAGTGAGTGTTTAGATTAACTAATTTTAAATAATTTTATTGAGTTTCAGGTAAATAACTAAGATATTTTTTTATCTCAATTTATATAAAACTGCTTTTGGGGTTTTTTCAAACAAAAATATAATGTTTATTCAACTTTTGTTCGATCCGACTGAATTATAAAAGTATTTTTTTTATTCAGAGTGAGCAGCTAGAGAGTTTGGTAAATGGTCTGATCACATTCCTGTTCTTTATTCATCGTTCTTAATTTTATATGATATAAATATACAAATAATGAATTGATTTAAAACATATTTTATTAATATGTGAAAATTACCATATTTATACGAAGATGATAATTGACATAATGCACAGAAAAGATAGAAGTTATCTATAAGAAATGAAAGTGAGAGATGCTATAGAAAGATGATTAAAGCCTCAGAGACGGACACAATCTTGATTCATTTATTGCTAAGCATGTCTTGTCTATCATCTCGCATGATAATAATTAACCAGTCCAAAGAGGAATCTACTTTTTCTTTTTCGAATTTCATTTTCTACTTGCCATATAAGAGTGGAATTTCAAGAATTCTCACGATTATATTTCCTTGGTTCTGTCTTGATTTACTTAAACATGTTTTTCCAATGCCATCACGAGCATACCCATGAAAGTTAATTACATAATTAATTTATAAAATAAAAAATTTAACTAAATAACTTATTTTTAACAAAAAATTTTGTTTCCCTAAATTAAATATCACCCTTAATAATTTCTATTAAAACTAGCCCCATGGATGGAAACCTCCTTTTAATTAGACATTCTTAAATGTTAAAAAACCACAAAATTATAACTGGTCACAATTACATTTGATAACTTTTTTGAATCACTACTCATATTTAGTATTTTTAATTGCTCCCTTATCGCTACAATTAATTGATGCCCTTTCAATAATAATAACACAATCGCAATAATAACGATCACAATCACACAGGTTTTTTTAAAAAAAAAATTACGTTGTCACACTTGATCGATGCGTGTCATACTTCTCCAACATATAGTCAATCTATAACTTCACATCCATGATTGTGGATCGTAACTTCATCTTCAAGAACAATCATATAAGCTCTTTCTTTTTTTTCTTTTTTTCTGTTGGGGGGCGGCTTGAATTAGTATTGCTAGACCTCCTTGATTACGTTTATAATTTATTAATTTAGCCAAGCTCGATGGCATATTAAAAAAATGGGTTTGGGTGGAAGTTAAATATGTCACACGCTTCTGATGAAAATTGCGTTGCTAAAATTGTATATCAATCCTAAAAGAAATCCTCAATTGATGATATATTTTCATTATCATGATGTCACTCTTAATTATTGATAATTTGCCCCCATTATTTTCTGTGATTATTTAATTATCTATAATCATTTCGCCTAAATTGTTATGAATGATAGTGATGAAAGCATGACTCAGGGAGCTAGCAGCTAGGCAATGCTGGAAAATAGAGATATCAATGTTCAATTCAATCTAGAATATATATATATATATATATATGTGGTACCCTATTTATTAACTGTTAAGTAACTGGATTGTTTATTTTTGGGATTATTCCCTGCATAAGCCAAAGTCGTATCTACCTGTTGGATCATAAGGAGCTTAATTGTAACTAAGCTTTGAATCGTATTAGTTGATTGCTCAAAAGGAAATTTACTATCAGATCCAAAATAGAAAAATTAATAAATAAAAGATTTCAAAAATTGATAAAATTATCATCAGGTCCCAGCAGTAGTCGGTCCGGTTGTCATTAACAACCTCACCAGCCGTTAATAACAACTGGAGCAGCTACTGATAGGGCAAGATGGTAATTTTACCAATCTTTGGAACCTTTTATTCATGGCTAAAGTATACTTTTAGTCCTTTATGTTTACGTCAGGTTTCACTTTAGTCCTTTAAGTTTAAAAAGTGCACTTTTAGTTCCTCAAACTTAATGCCGTTAGTCTCTCCTAACGGAAATTGCTGACTCATCAAACTTAACGCTGTTATTTTAGATATTTTTTATTTTACACAATTTAAAATATCAAATTTATTATATTATTAAATTATAATTAAAATGTGAGTATGCTTTGTCAACGTTTTATTGCACAGTTATCGATTAAATTTGATGATTCAGCATTTTCCGTTAAGAAAAACTAACGGCGTTAAGTTTGAGGGACTGAAAATGCACTTTTTAAATTTAAAGGACTAAAATGAAACCTCACGCAAACATAAAGGACTAAAAGTATACTTTAGCCTTTTATTCATTAATTTTTCTTGTTGAAATACCTAATAATAGAATCTAGAAAAGCACCAGGTATCAATCAACACTACAAAATAAAACCAAAGGTGTATCTAGTTGCTAAAGAAACTCTAATACCATGGTGCTAAATGTGAGCAGTTTATAGAGCTGGGATATAATTTTACATTCAATATGTAACCATGCCTCGAATGGGAATTATTTTTAACGGAAGAATACATATGCATCAATAAAAAGAATTTGTGCTGTGCAATGTTAGAAGGAGGTTAATTTAAAAATTAATGCTACCTAAATTCCTCTCAAAATAATTGATTAATGAGATTATTGACAAACACAAAAGACTACTGAAGCAAAATCGAAACAATGCTGGCAGCTTTGTGGAACGTTTCTTAAGTACTCCCCATGTCTTAATTATAGGAGTCAATTATGTGGTTAATCGTGATCATAAATAAAAGATCTTAATCTATTCTATCTGTAATATTTATCATTTTGTTCTCAAATTAATTCACTTAACTTATAAGCTGAGATATAATCTAATGATGTTTAAAAATATTTTAGATATATCAAATCACATTTATCATAAATAAATTATCCGACCTCCTTAAATTAGTTAAGTACATCTTATATTAAAGATTAAAAGAATACCTTTCGAGTGTGAGGTTGGTGAAATTGATCCTTGGTGAGTTCATTTTGTTAGGTGAATAGGAATTATAATTCAAATCCCCTTAATTAAAATAATAATAATAATAATAATAAAAGTAGGATTAACTACAACAGTACAACTTATCGTCTACATCATCAAAACTTGAGCAACAAACTAAAATAATTCTTGAGATACACCATTATCACAAGGAAGAAAATGAGGTTGATATGTGAAAAACGAATTTTAAAAAAACATGAAAATTAGATTTTTCGTGTTCAATTTTCTGTAGTTTGCCTGCTGGGTAGGGTTGATGACTAGCTAGAATATTGATTCGATAATACAGGAAAAGGGTCCCTCTGCAACCGTGTGATGACGGGAAAAAAAATAACATCATTAACGCTTTGGTAAAAGTCGTAGGATAGAAGATCTCGCCCCCACAAAAAGATCTCCTCACAATTCAATATATCTCAAATTATTTTGCAAATAGCTTAATTATAATAACTTTTCCGTATATTCAAATCAAGGTTATTAAACTCAGACCGACCTGGTCAAAATAGTTGATCAAGGGTCAGTGATATAGTTATAGTTCTGAATCAAAATTTTGTGTGTATATTCAAAATTTTAAATATTCCAATTCGATACTGAATTTTTGTATAACCTATCTTGCGAATATCTAAAAGGATATCTCTGTAAATTTTAATTTAAGGAAAACATTCATTTCCCAAACCTATATATTGAGTAGTTTTCCTTCCTCAAGCTTATTGGATGCATTATTATTGCGCTGGAAATAATTTTCTGTCTGTGTGTATAAAGGCAACATAACCAACGAGCGTTGGAGTGCAGTGGTCAGTACGGCTGTCACTTCCCTAGAGGTCGAGAGTTCGATCCCTGGGAGCCACGCTCGAGGGTAAAGGATACCCACCCTTGGTGCAAAGCACCTTAAAGAGGTGCGCCACGAGTATTCCTCGCTCCAGATTAGTCAGTTGTCCCGGATTACCTGATTCAGTTGAAAGAATACCAGGGATCGGATTCAGAAAAAGGTGCCGGATACCGGGGGGTTCCGGGTGTGACCAAAAGGTCCACTTGCCTGTTGTTCACACAAAAAAAAAGGCAACATAATCGCTTTCATCGTTTTCTTGTTTTCAATAAGTCAAGTAGCATTTCTTTAAGGATTATTAGTTCTTTTAAAGTATTTCCACAAATCCTTAATATAGGAGTTAGATAATTAATTTGCAAGAGTAATAAAATTAGTTATTTTAGTTATTTAAAAAATGTGCATTGATTTTTTTAAAACACCTTCTTTTAATCGTCATTTGTATTGAAACTATCTCTTGATAGAAACTAGCCAATTAGATGCAATTAACAAAGACACTTTAGAGGAAAGGTTATAAAATTATAAAATAAAATGAATCGGTGCTTCTATTTGGGATTAACGTAAACCATCTAGATAATTATAATATTTTGAATTTATGTTTCTCACCTTTAAGAATGGAACATATCTTATTATTGATATTTTGACTCGGGGGTAATTAGAGTTTTTGAATTTAAATGAAAATCCTATGACAACTATTTCAATACTAATTTTTTTTATAAAAAGGCTTTGGAGTGTTAGACTCTATTTATCCGAATCCACTAACAATTCATACTTTAAAGATATATATTAAAACCAAAGTATCAACATTATTTTACCAAAGTAAAAACCAAACTTTGAGACAACAACAACAACAACAACAATAATAATAATAATAATAAAAATTAACATGCATCATGTGAACCACTATGTCCATGAAAAAGATGCACTAACAGTTAAATTTCGTCTTATATCATTTGCTAAACTTTCCATTAAAAAAGAAATTAAACTTTCTGTTCATAAATTAAAATCAAAATTTATTACCCAAAAATACCAAAAACCTACACGTGGATACATCTCTTCAGTTATATATAAACATATTTTGTTTCACGCATACTTGAAATTAAATTACACGTCGTTGAAGAGGAATTTCACATTTTAAATTTGGGGAATAAATTTTGCAATGAATATTATATATATATTTGTTGATAATGAATGCATGCACAATATTTTTATTATTTTTCACGTCATGAAAGGCCAAGAAATTAACAATTTAAATGAGAAATTGAAGGCTGCGGGGGGTTCCAGAAGTCAGTGCTGGATTTACTGTGAAGAGAGAGAAGAACCATCTGTCAATAGGACTTGAAGAGAACGTCCAAAGAAGTACTCTTAATGACGAGGCCTCCCTTGGAAAAATATTTTCTTGCTTTTTTTGTTGGCAGAGAATGATTTGATTTAATTTGTTTGATTTACTTTCTCTTTTTTTCAAAAAAAAAAAAAACTTATCAATTTGAATTAGGTGTAAATGTATTCCGAAAGTTTTCACTCAGATGGGAAGTTATCCCAAAGTTTTTCTGATTTCAATGTCGCTTAGAAAGTTTTAAACCGTAATATTGATACATCACCCCGTTAAAAAAATTAATGTAGACCGTTAGAAATTTGAGGTTGACATTTAACATTTTTAATGGTAAAAGACAATATTGCTCCATTATAACACTTTCAGGGCAATTTGAAACTAAAAAAAAACTCTCAAAGCATCAATATTGTTCTTTGTAAATTTTCACTTTAACCTTGTCAATTTTGTATAACTGATTAATATGCTTCTATGTGTATGAATGTAAGAGTGCATAGCAAGTCTTGAACCCAACACATTAAGATCCCAGAAGAACACGCCTGAAAGCTGTGGGAGAGTTTATAGCAAGAATTGGGTATTGTATGGAATTAAAACTGTGGAAATATGTTAGGTTCTAAAATTTTTTACAAAAATTTAGTTGTAAATAATTAATGATTCAAACCGTTAAGTACAAATACAAGAGTTTTAGCCACAACCTTTTTTTTTTTTTGCTTAGTTGCATATCTGAAAATATATAGTAACTAATAAAGGAGTTTTCGTTTAACCAAACACATAATTAATTTCCTCACATAAACGAAATCATATTTAATCATATAAATGAAATCATATACTTTTGTTAAAGAATATAATAGAAATGCAATTTTTATGTCTCTTTTTAGCCTCCGTTATTGCAACTAAACAAATCTGAGGAGATAATGGAAGAGTCAAACCCAACCCCCCCCCCCCTCCTTTCATTTTCTCTTATCTATCTCTGGTCTCATATACAGTACTGCTAAGAATCCATGGACCACTTCAGCATTTTTCTAATTTCTCTCGTTAGAGGGATATAAACTTTTTTCTCACTTACAAAAAGAGCACTTCAATTCGTAGACATAATAGGATTTATTGTATTTAGAGATAGGAAAACGAGTTGAACCCACCATTATATGGCCTACTTGGGCTAGCTAAATGCCAGCTACTAAAAGAGGGTGAACTCTTCCGGCCTGTTCCATCTAACTCACTTTTATTTTTGTAATATTTTACATCTCAATATTTTTTACAAAGAAAAAAGTAACACTAATTTTTTTTATGATAAATAATACTTAATACATTTAAAATTACCATAAAATATTTTGTTTTTTATATCAATTTTCTATAATAATATATTAGAAATTACAATAAAACATTAATGCTTATATATTATTAAATTATAAAGAGATGTAGTAAGATTATATTATTTTTTGTGCCAAATTAAAATAATGTTGTATGGCTCAACATTTTTTTAATTGTACTTTAAATTTTTTTTTACAAATTTTTGGTTAGCCCGCCAACCTGCCTTAGCAGGATGAGGCCTGGTGGGCTCTTCTAGCCCAGCCCGTTCAACCTGCGGTCTGACCCGCTTTCCCAACCCTAATTTTATTAACTATATATACTATAAAAAAGCTAGTTAAAATAGACTTGTGATAAGAACCAGAGTGGTGTAGGACTAGTTCTATCCTAAATAATGTAATTTGTATATAGGACTGGATAGAGTAATTGGTTATTATTGTATGAACTATACTGTATATTCTTTTGGTTTTGCAGGAATGGTTAAATATCGGTTGGATGAATAAATATTCCCATGTATTAGGTCAAGTATATGAAACTAGCTAATAATCAGCTTTGGTTGGATTGAGTAAAAGAGATTCAATATCGATCCTCTAAACTACGTACTCTCATTTAAACATCATAATACCCAAATTCAGACCCAT
>JANTPZ010097040.1:0-10314 GCA_025593235.1 Vachellia pachyceras
TTTTATCTTAAATTACGTGTAAAGTTAGAAAATGATCTATTTACAAAACAAACTTCCCAAAGCCTGGCTTGGATCTGTATATGCCGTTGGCATGTTTCCAACCCTATAAAAGTATCCATCTAATAATTAATTCATGAATCTCATATTTTTTTCACAATTCTCTACTTGTTATGATGCCATGGCCTACACTGAACACCGACTTTTTAAAATAGGTGAATGGTTAAACTTGAGTTCAGAGGAGCATTGCGCGGTAGAATGGCCGAGACGTGGCTCTTGTCAATAAAGGTTCGCATTAAAGAGAGAAAAAGAAACATACTTAAACGCTTTAATTGGAAAACCCTTCCTTGAAAATTACCGGTTTCGCGGTCCGATCCTAAACTTTGAATATTTTATTTTAATAAAAAAAATAGTCTAATGCTTGTTAAAAAATCTGCTATATTAATTGCACAACTTCAAATTATTGATTGGCAGGCCAACAACAATTTGCCTTCAAAAAGTTGTACAAAATTCTGTTATTTATAAATGCAAATTAGAGATTGTTTCTAGATTTTATTCTGTGATTAAATACTACCTCCATTTTTTTCTTAAGAACCAATTGACTTTTTATTAAAGAGATTAGGAAAGTTGAATCCATCATCTAAAATTATTTGTAATTATCATTTTTCTCCAAACTAATTTACATAAGATATAAACTGATATACAATACAATGATATACATAAATATTTTTATTTTTCATCAGTTATCTGGCCACAAATGCAAGTCCAAGATTGATATTATCACATTCCAAGTAAATCAAAGATGCCCAAGAAAACTATATCACTAAATATATTGTAAAATCAGGTAGATAAAAATAACAAATAAAAATATTATGAAGAAATACCCATTTATCCTCGGAAAATAAACTTCTCAGGTTCTCTCTTCACTATGTACTTATTAAAAGAACATACCGAATCTTAAAATACAAAAAAATGCAATGAAATTTGCGAAAGGAAAAAAAAAATACAATGACGACAGAGGAAAAACTCCAGCTATGCTTTTTTTACAGAAAATTAATTTGATTTGGATTAGTCTAAGAAAAATGTATATGGACAAAAAATAAATCCAAGTAGAAGCGTGCCCATCTTCTCCCTGAGGTACTATAACTAACCTGCCGCTTTTCTTTCTACTTAAAAAAAAAAGTCATAGGGACCTCTCTATAGAGCACAATTATAGGAACTCTGTATGTCTGCAGCGTGCCTCTCCACTTGTAATATCGTTTATGCTATAGACTCTTGAAGCATTCATAGCCACAGATATGTGTCTGCAGTTATATCAAATGAAATATGAAACCGAACTCAAGACAGCATGACAATTTTTGTCAAGACATGAGACATTCTGGTGCAACATTTATTCTGATATTAAATTTGACCATTAAAAAGTATGTGTACGTTTTTTTTTTGGTCTGATACGTCTTTGCTTCAAACGACAGTAACATACATCAGCATGCAGTTGCTAGAGCTAGTAACGAAATGAATATACCCGACTCACCCAATAGAAATCAGAACGGAGCCTCAAGCGTTTCATCCCAGACATCTCCACTGGCATTTGAGGCATCTTCGCCATCTTCTTCCATAGAAAGCCTAATATACTCTCTATGTGCAAAACGATCCCACTCAGTCAAAGTTGGATCCTCACGTTCCTTACAAAATACCCACCTTATAATCAGAATCCAAAAGTGAACTGTACCAAAAGGAAGTCTTGCATGGAGAATGGATTAAGATCTGAAAGTTTGCTTTTACCTGACGTATGAGGAATGGATCACGAGTTTCAAAAGCAATGAACTTGTTGAGGTTGAAAAGAATATTGAAAACATTTCCAGAAAGCTTGCTGGCTTTCACATCTTTTAATGTGATGTACCCCTCATTCTGCATAAATGCTTTGGTTAGCACTAGCTCAGCGGCAGAAGAATGAAAACGGAGGCTTTTCTTTCTTTTTTTTTTTGTTGTTGTGGGTTTTCTTTTCTTTTTTTTTTTTGGGGGGGGGATCAAGTTGTAGGAACAGCACAAAGGAAAGGAAAGACCTCCGGTCCAATCATATCAACTATCTGACATAATATGTCTTCAAAAAGCACTGGCTCTTGGGCCATGCATTCCATTCGATGCAACTGCTCCTCATAAAAGAACAGCAATTCATTTGGGGTAAGTATTCCATTCCCATCCAAATCAATGCATTTGAACCTATTAGACAAAAGTAGAAGTTAATTTCTATTTGAAGAGGCTGCGATTCTTTATAAATAAACCTACTAACAAGCAGTCAAGCACTCACTGCAATACACATGATCAAATGATAACTATTCTCTGCCAGAAGCCTGGGTTCTCAAAAGCATTTCTCTTCAACATGCTGACAGGAGTATTTAAAAATCCAAGTATTTTAGAATAGATTGGGGAAGACAGGCTAGTTCTAAATTCTACCGGAATCTGCTATCAGAAACCTAAGCACTCCAATTGCTTTTTAATAGGCCAGAGTACCATCATAAAAATGTCAAATTATTTGATTCACTCGTGACAATACAACATTAAAGAAAGATGTGTTCCTAACTTTAGAGACACAAAGTGGAGATGGAAAGCTACCTCTTGGTCTCTTTATCAAGTATTGACCGGGTAAACCCAAAAAAAAAAAATGGATTCCCAATCTACACCCTCTTTCTTTTACCTTCTACTTCACATTAAATCCTCTTTAAAAGATGTCAGAAGAATATGATTTGCCTTTTTAATCATCCAAGTGGGAAATATCAGCAGAATTTTATAAGATCCATATCTGAGAAGGTGAAGTATACCAGTACTCTAAACTAGGTTCGGATGATTTGTCCTCCTCTGCAAGTATGAAATAAACAAAATCTTCATAACTCATCTTCCCTTCAAGTTTACCGGTAAATTTCCTTGGAACCTAAGAGACAAGACCAAAAAAGAAAGAAAGAAAGAAAGAAAGAAAGAAAAATTATTATCAAGAAACTTCCCTGGGCCTGTTAAATGTCAAGTCCACATATTGGCCATGATCCAACAAACCTGGGAAAAAATTCTATCAACAATCCTGAAGGTAAGAGCATGGTTTCCATATCTAATAAGGTTCTCTTTATCAATGAAAAAGTCATGGTCGGTGTCGAGCTCCCAAAATTTGCAGTAAATGACATAAAAATGCTCATATGAGAAGTACCTGGAAATCATTAAGAATCAAATAAATCTTAAAAAAAAGAGCAGATTACAATTCTGAAGAGTTAGAAAAATGGGAAAAATAATAGACCATGGGACTCAGTGGTCGCTTGGTTGGTGATAAATAAGAAGGAAAAGTTAAACTTCCCATGAAGTCTCCCTGATTGCTTCACTAATAGCCTTAACTTCCCAAGTTAAGCCTCACACTCCCTCACTAGAGACGTAACTTGCTGAGTAGAACTGGGTATGTTTTACTGCCTCAGTATTTATTGTATACTTACAAACTTACCCTTAAAAATTACAAAATCAAGTTCAATTAAATGATATTTTTGTCTTCATCATTAAAAAATACTATATTTATTTGAAATAATTAGACTTCCCAGGAACATAAACAATGAAACACAGTCATTTATGAACTTCCGAAGAAGTATACTTCCAGAGAAGTACAATAAATTGAACCGAGCAAGCCCTCAAACATATTCGGGACTAAAAGCTTCATGATTGAACTTACATAAAGCACTGCAGCTAACAAGAATTTAAGGGGGGGAAAATTCTTATTTCTGCAATACAAATACAGAAAAAATTACAAAACCAAGACCTCTATTACTTTCTCAACAAGGTTCAGGGGGGTGATTTCACAGGAGTCCAAGCTTCAAATCAACTGAAGACAATTTCCAGAAGTTCAGTTTATTTTTGCAAATTGTTAGCCAATGGTTTTACCTCAGAATTTTGTTTATGTCCTCTTCCTCATCTGCATACTGCATGGCAGCAATTAAGTTCCCACGTTTTAACTCCCTGAGGGTAAGCCTGCCATTTCCTGATCGATTCATGTAGTAAAAAATTCTATATATGACAGTCTCCGCTGTTCAATCTCAAAAACATGAAGCAGTGAGAAATAACCTAAGAAACCAGCATATATGGCCACCAGAAATAAAATTTAGACTTGAAGATAAGCCTAACTTATTCCTAAACAAACTAATACTGAACTGTGCCGTTTATATCTGCAATCATTTGTTGCAAGTTGACGGAGACTTGGTAGTATGGGATACCGAGTCCTACATTAAATAGAATGGGATGCTCAACGGGGAATTTAAGTAGGTTGGTTCTCCCATCTCAATACCTAGCTTTCGAAGTAGGGTTCTCCATTCCACTTAGGTACCCATCACAAGTGAAGACCAATAATAACAAATTAAATATGGATGCTATAGGTCAACTAAGAAAATAACTAAGTCACATCTTTTTTTTATTTGTTATTGACCTAGGTCAAAATGTTGCCCGCTTATTTAATACAGATTTTTGAACTAGAAACATTATATATTTTACCAGTTCTAATAAGAGAAGGTTATGTTGTCAGAATGAGTAGCCTATGGTATATCAAAAATAAATATACAATAAAGAATGAAATTCTCTAGAATGTCACCATATTCCAATCAACCATCGTACTTTACAGAGCCCATATGTCGTATGTTATAAACAAAAAAAATCATATGTTGTCTGCAGCTTGGCAGAAAAAAGGAGGGAAAGATGGACAAAGCAGAGACATGGATTTGGAGGTAGCAAATCAAGAGAACACATAAACAGAGGATCAATGAAGTGAAGCTTACAATAAGGTGCAGGAGAAAAATGATGATAATAGTGGAGAAGAAAACAGTACTGATAAGAGTATATACGTCATTCCCCATGCTTGAAAGCCTTGTTCTAAGGACAAAACCGTTACTTTCAAAGACCAAATTGCAAAATTTTGTACTAAAGCAATCGTAAAAGAATTTTGTTAGTAGATTGAATTTTATCTTTCACATAATCCACAATCTGTTGTAGCCACATAATTGTCAGCCCACACCCCTCCCCATCCCCTGGGGGCCAACAAAGAAAATCAAAACCAATCAAAGAGATAATGGAAGTCATATTCCAGTCGGATAGTTTCATAGACCACAGCAAACATGTAGAAGACATTCCAATCCTTTTCAAAAACATTATGTGACCACAAGTAATTAAGAGAATTTTGGAAAACAGATATAAAGAAAGTAAAAGACACTAAAACAAAACATTGTTAATCAATTAAATGACAATACCATATCTTTCCTGAAATTCAGGTGTGCTTTGCAAAAATTCCAACCCTGGATGGGTTGCTAAGAGTTCCCTCAAGAGAGGTTTAAAATCATCCTACATCCAAAACAGAAGACATGAAGTTAAATCCCATACATTCAAGCATGTACTTGGTAAATCATATTGAGATTACGCATAGACAGAACATTAGGAGTTGGCGAGTGACAATTTTAATACAATGCAAACCTGTATGAGGTACGTTCTATCTGGATGCTTCAGTATGATATAAATTTGTGTGGCCAAATCCGTAGTTAACATATTACCCTGAATCCAATACGCAATGAATTGATCCCTACAATATTACATAAAGTGAAAGGATTAATTCAACAAGAAGTAATCCATGACCAAATAGTGTAATCAAACAACCTGTCAGAAAATTTGAGATCCCCAGTAATATTTTTTGTTGAAATTAAACCCTTCATACTATATGAAGTTCACATATGATCAAATGTAAGCCTTTTCTAAAAAGAAAAACTACAGGGAAATCCTGAATGTCATATTTGACCCAGCTAAAGTGTAAAGTGCTTCTAATATGAAATTCAAGCTTTAAAATAAACAAATCACATCATAGAAAGTAGCCAAATCATCAACCAGGATAGCCTTCTCAATGGGTTTACAAAACCTCCAAACAATCAATATCTATTAAAAAAATGACAAGAATTAGATTGCTGAGCCCTCGATCTGAAGGTAATGTTAGAGATATTACAGATTTATGAAAGCCATATAGGTTAATAGCTGCTAGCAGAGAACCCAAAAATTAAGGATTATGGTTGTAGGTTAAGAAGAGTAGCGTTTAGGACAATCAAAGTAAAGAGTAAAAATGTGTTAGTGTGATCATAATATTAGGATGAACAGAGGTTGTGGATTTATTTAATTCACACATCACAAATAATTCTAAATAATAAATTTGTTTAGTCTCCTCCTAATCTACCATACTTCTGTTCTTTCACTTTTCTAAGTAGTATATCTATTTCCCCCATGGGAGGAAAGGAGGGAATCACTGCCTAGAAGCATTAACCCAAAAATGAACACTTAGCAGAAGCTCACTCTAGTTGCCAACATCTTGCAGCTCTATTTCCAATGTCATTCAATCATCAATTTTGTTACATGCACAGCTATAAAACTCTAGGGAAATATTAAAATTGAAAATTCGGAAAGTTTATTTAATGCAGTGATCCAGACAGGAGGAGTAGAAATTGATACCTGGTTATTGTTCCAGTAACATTGACATCAATTTTTCTGAAAAGAGCAGCGGAGAAAAATGAGGGTAGTTTGCACATTTCTTTGGTGACAGACTTAAATTCTGCAACAATAGAAGCCAAATCAAGAGGAAAAATTAAAGATTAAAACTTCTCAGATAATTAAGCCAGCCACGATTCTAAAAAACAAAACAACTCAGAATATCATGCTCTCATTCTCACCATGCAATTGCAAACCATCCATGTGACCATAAAAATAATGATCAATCTGAAACAGGAAATGCTCTTTCAACTCATTTGGCGGTGGACGACCATTTTTAAAATAGAACTGCAAAATGATTCAGAGCACAGTTAATAAATTACAAGAAATTCAACTTATCACGGTTTGAAGGGGGGTGGTAATTACCGGTGGGATGATCTCCCTTACAGGATCACTGACTAATTTTAGTGGAGAACCTAATGAAGAAGGACTAGCTCTCTGTTTCACGGTTCGTGGGGAGCCAGATGAACTGCGAGGTGAAAGTGGAGGGGTACTTCCCGCAGGAAACATGGAAGGTAATGAGTTGCTTGACATGGCATTTGTATTTGTGTTCCCAAGTGCGCTCAAAGGAACACCTGCTTTTGAATCGGCAAGCAAAGATTTAACCTGTGTGCACAATACATCTATGAATAAGTTACAGTATAACATAACTCCATAGAAGAAAATATACAAGAATTTAGAAGAATAAAATGATTAAAAAGGAAACAAAAGAGAGAAGGATATTAAAGAGGAGTATTTGAAATGAGATTTTAAAAAAAAAAATCAACTTTAACACCGTATAAGTTAGAAACTTTATAGCCTTCACAACTCTGAGTTATTATTAGTACTTGGTTACTCGTATGGCTCTATATCAACCAATGCATGTTATGTAAAGAAATTACTCTTTTCTACCTCCAACAAATTTAACGGAACATTAACTCAGCAAAGAAACAATATAGCTTAACTTCAACCATGCATAGTGTGGCATCCCGAAGTATTGTCCCTATTTAGCCACCCGTAGGTATAGGGTTTTGCCCCCTTGGGATCCCATAGTCACCTAAAAAGCGCCTCGAATATCAAAGGTCACACGTTGACTACATATATAGCCTTCACTCTGGATGAGTCCAACCGACGTGGGACTTGAGCGCACCCCACCTACTACATCTCCCTTCCCCCTTCACCTACTCCAGAGTCCCTTAGAATATTAGGTCTTTAGCAGCGCTTGGTGTGACACTCTCCCTACCAACGGATGGAGCCGTTCTCGGCTCTGATATCATAATGTGACATTCTGAAGTATTCTCTCTTTGCAGCTGTAGCCAAGAGTAGGGTTTTATCCTCTTAGGGTCCCATAGACACCTAAAAGGTGCCTCATATGTCAAAAGTCATGCCCCGACTGTATATACGAAGCTACTTCACATGGAAAGAAATGAAAGCTCCAAAGAAATATTTTTTATTTTTCAGATAATAGCACAGCCAAAAATTAATATTTTAATTAGACCGGGCTAACTTAAAGAACTATGCAATAAAGTAGAAACGAAATAATACAGATTGGGGATCGCGAAAAGAACTGATGGAGTATAATGTTCTAGTTACGTTAAACTGAACGGTGTCTTATGTTACATTTGCCAGATCTTGGACAGCTCTGACCACAAAGACTTTGATTTTCCGAAATGAAACGCGCATATTCTTAAGAAGATAACAAGTTAATAAACAACCAATATGGTAACATTCTACAAGGGTCCTCACTGTAACATCTACAAGCGTGTAAACACGCGGAAATCAAAACCGTTAAAAAAAAATTGGTTCAGTCAGATCAACTATGTACCAGGCGATTAGTATCTGGCAGCGAAAGCCATTGTGAGAATAGCACCTCAGCAATACTAGGACTCGACTTCAGTGCAAAGGGTGACACCTCGGGAAGCTGCAACTTGTCTGGGTCCAACAACAACGCATCCTCAGTTTCCTCTATATCCATCGCAGATCAATTCTGTCACTCATACACCTCCCAAACTCAATCACCACCATAAAAAAACAAAAGAAACCCTAAACCCCACTGTTCAACCAGCAGTCCTCTTCTCCTTCAACTCTTTTTCCCGGGTTAATGAAACCCAGTTACTATTTAGCAATTACAATCCGGAAAAAACTATAGGGAATCATGCATACTGAGATGAGAACCAAATACAGTCTTTAATTTCCTTCATTCCGCCACTTCCACAAAATAATTCAGCTTAGAGCCCAGAAATTAGGAATTCGAAGCGAACAAAAGATAGAGAGGATGACAGATATTACGATACCGGGAAGAATCAGGCAATAGAAATTTCCAAGAAGGAAGCGAAAGGAAAATGAAATCGATAAAATTTGAGTTCAAGATACGACTTGAGGGGGGAAGAGTGATGAAAATGAGAGAAACCCTTTTTGGTTTTTGAGGATTAACACGGAGAGGAGAAGAAATCGAGTGTTGTAGGCCCAGTGAAGTAGGGAAAAGAAAGCGAGAGACAGAGAAAGGAGCAGTGAATATGCAAGCACTGTAGCAACTGAAATTGGTTAGCACGGTTCATGAGGGAGAAAGTCAAGAAAAGAGTAAACGACAGCGGATGGACTTCGATGGGCAAAATTTAAAAATTTAAAATTTTTATCGCGCTGGAAAAAATATACCAACAGCATATTATTCCTTTTCCAGCCAGATGTACATCATACAATTAAAATTAAGCCATATCATTGTTAATCTCTTAACATATTACTCCCTCAGTCCAATTATTCATCTTTAATTTAATTCTAAATATAAGCTTTTTTTAAAAGTATTACAAATTCTTCATATTAATTATAAATATTCAACTTGCTTGTTTTGATTCTAGAAATTAGTTTTGGCAAAAAAAAAGATTCTGCAAATTAGTTAATATAAGTAGGATTTTTATTCATGGCAAAAAAAGTAGGATTTTTATTCAATTTTTTCCAAACAGTACGCATTTGAAAATTATACAACGTATATGAAAACACAAGAATTGGTGTGTATAAAGATTGGCACGTGTCATTTGAGACATAAATTCTGACAGTTGAGATATTTTAAGTAATTATTAGGGTAATAATTCATTAGAAGCTGATGCAACACCAAGAAACTTTATCCTAGCGTATCAGGTTGGCTATAATTCATTACATTGCCACGTGACATAAAGCAGAACCACAGAAGGCCTCTGCTTGACACATGAGATTTTATATACTTCCCTACAACTATTTTCACGAGTACTTCTTACAGTTTCTTATAAATTTAAATTTATACTTTTATTTTAAATTTAAATTTTATCACTTCTACCACTGGCCCAACTAAGTTCCTATTTATATGGTATGTCCTTTTGTCCCTTCAACCGTTTGTCATTATCAATTCTTACAATTTGTTTTGAATTTAAATTAATACATATATTTAAAAACTTAAATAGTTTTCTATTTAACTCCCAATCTATTTTAAAATTAATAAGTATATTTATTAATTTATACATATTAATTTATTAAATCAATACTCTATTTTAAAAATTAATTAGTTGGCTAATAGTTTTCTGTTTAATACCATTTTCCCAACTAAGCTTTTATTTAAATTAATACATTTTGTAGGCATAGCTTACTATCTCATCTTCTTTTAAACAAAGACTAGAGTATGGAGTTTAAATATATTCAATTTTATCCTCTCCTTGTATTTTCTATTTAAATACCAACATGTTTACCCGTATTATATTGTAATTTATAACTAGAGGATAAATGTCTCTCATTTATACTGCCATGTTTATTCAAGTACCACGTTTATACTTT
>JANTPZ010097047.1:0-12620 GCA_025593235.1 Vachellia pachyceras
AGAAGGTTACTTTTGGCAGATATCCTTCCTCTAAGGAGGCACAAGCCTGATGCAAACATACAGAATTAAGAATTATGGTAAATTTATAGCTCATGTACTCCAAAGACTGCCTCATGCACTCATGTATAAGCGAAGCAATTTTTTTTTCGTCGCTGACCAATATGCCTTAACTAGTTAACTTCAACCTGAATTCAAATCATCTTAGATCCATACCTTTCTTATAGCTTGCATTTCATGAAGTAAAACCTGACTGAATTGGCCTTCACTAACTCCATCTCTGTCAAGTGTCAAGCCAAAATTGAAATTGAAGAAAGAAAAATAATTGAAGGGAACACAAAATTATTAAATAAATAGTATATTGAACGTATGCATCTCTAAACCCAAGTCTACCTGTAGAATATAATCCTCTCTGGCTTACGTTTGGTTGATTTATAGAATTCCACAAGTAGCTCTCTGCTCAAAATAGAAAAATGTTAACCAGTCAAAACCCGTGACAGATATGGCACTAGAAATGTGCATACTACCCTCTACCTAATCATTCCGCCATGTACAACTCCCCTCTGAGGATCCTGAAAAGTTTTATGGAGATCAAGTATGATTTCTTCCCGGTGTGCCTGGGCAGAAACTATCTGACGGTACTTAGTGACCTCTGGCCAATCCATGGATGCTACTACCTGTCCATTTTATTCAATAATCAAACAAAATATTAATAAATGGGCCGTAACATTGCTCATGTATGCAAAATTTATCATATGAAATGGGAAAGCGTACAGCTGCTATAGAAGGACACGAGTCCTCCCCGGGCTGAGGATGTGTTACATCAGCACCAAATATTATAGTAGGGCGATCAGTCACATGGGGAATTCTCCTCTCAATTGCATCAATTAATACTGTATTGCGCCCCCCAACCTATATAATCAACCGTTAAATTTTAAAAATTCAGAAATAATAAAATTAGTTGCTGATTAAGCTGGTTGTTACATACTATACAAAAGGGGATGGTTTTACTAACATTGTAGTGATGAAGATCTCTGTCAGCCACATCCACGAGAAAGTGATTCGCAAGAACTTGAATTTTCTTCCCGTCGCTACCAAAACCCGGTCGGTCAGCAAGTCTCAAGGCCTTCGACGATGAGGGAGCCGGGGTCTGCAAAGTTAGCTGCGCCATCTCATCACTCGGAGCATCGGGAGTGGTAATGGCCGGAGTCGGGGTAGGAGACGTCCCCGATGCAGAGACAGCACCACGTCCGGTTTCGCGCTGTGGCCTGCCCCGAGGAACATCTGGAGCCCGGGTGGATTGAGATGGAGCCGGAGAGGGTTGAGGCGGGCGAAGTTCGGGTTGCTTTCGGCCACCGCGGCGAGACATAGTGGTGCAGAACTTGAAGCGGAAGAAAGGTGGGGGAGAGAGTGAGGGATTACGGTGAAGTTGGGGAGGAGGGAACAGTGTAAAGAAGGGGCAGGTTGAAATGCATGAAGAGAGAGGGAAGAGCAAGAAGAGAGGTGAAGCAGGTGGCGTGGGGATGGGAGTGGGTATCGTATATTTATAGAGGGAGAGGAGGGATGAATACTAAGAGTAATGACGAAGGGTTAAATATATGTGTGTGTATGTATGCATGCATGCACGCCCCCGGAAGGGTTTTAAACAGATCGACGAAGTAGAAGGGAATGGGCGGGAGGAAGAAAGCGGGTGGAGGGTCAGTCTGACTCAGCAAGCCCTCCCCCACGTTTGTGAGATACGCTTAAGATTCCTTCCTTAACCCCTACACCTCCCTCCCTCCCTCCAATCAAATCTCTCCCTTGCTTGTCCCTCCCATCACCTTACTTTTATTCCCTCCAACCATCTCACTGGGTTTTGGTAACCTGCATGTTTTATCGTAATTCGATCCTCGTATATATATACTTGTGATGGAAGGATTAGAAATAAAAGCGTCATCTTTTACATCAGAATGGAACTGCTTAGTCAGCCAATTGTCGCGGAGGCCCCACTCGGTGGACACTGACTTGACTAACAATGCGGCTTCCGCCTTTGGCTTTGGCAGCCTGGCCGGCAGGTTTGATTCCACTAAGGAACCGAGGGGCTTGTGTTGCGACTCGTTAAGAAACTTCTTTGCGAAGGATTGGATTTTTATTTATTTTTAACTTTTAATTAAAAACAAACGCATATTTTTTTTTGGCCCGTAATAGCTCTAATTGGGAATGACTATGAGAAGTTTAAGGATTTGTTTGGAAGCTATTTTGAAAATCGTTTTTACATATTTCGAGGTAAAATCTAGATTTTGTAGAATAGATTTTGGGAAATGGCTTTTACAGATTCCGAGGCAAAACCTAGGTTTTGAAAAGTGATTTATGTTTGGGAAGTTATTAGCTTTTATGGATTCCGAGGCAAAAAAGTGGGTAGGAAAGAGTAAAGAGAAGAAAGAAAAAGTAGGAAAGAGGAAGAAGGAAAAAAGTAGGAAAGAGGAAGAAGGAAAAAAGTAGGAAAGAGAAAACTAGGTTTCAAACCGAGTTTTTATAACTAAAATAACTTTTTAGAAAAATTTTTATACTTGGACAAAACCTAGATTTTGGGTCAAAACCTAGGTTTTGAAACCAAACCTAAGTTTTAGAAAGTGATGGCAAACAAGTCCTAAATACACGTTCAACAATATTTATTTTTTTGTAAAATAAGATGGTGTCCTTCACATATTTACCTCAATTTACGTAAAAGTACTTATCTGCCGCGTTTTCAATAATACTTCCATTAAGCCAATTGAAACCTTATATATCAATCGGTTCGAGCGTACATAAACTTTGCACAAATACAAACATGAAGGAACTCTGAAAATCACTGAAACCAACCACAACGTAACTTCAACCTGGATCCACATCTATTAGTCTAGCATATTAATATACATGATCCTATGCTGTTTCTGTTTAGGATCGTATATGAACTTGTCATTAAAAAAAAAAAGTTCTGTTCAATATATGAGGTATGATCTGTGTACTGTTTAACTGGGTTTATTATATCGATCTCATATGTTTTAAACACTATTGTCTTACCCTTCATGTAGGAGAACGTTGTATTTTTTAAATACTTCAATTCAATTTGAAATTAAAACATTTAAATAAAAGCAAATGATATCCTTTTTTTTGGACGAGCAGATGAGTGTTTAAGGGGGATTAATATAGGCAAGTGTTCCCCATAGTCTTCAACAGGCTGGTGGAGCCATCTGCTTAAGAAACTTGTTGCAGAAGTTGCCCAAAGCGACTTTATTTTTGGGGTAACTTAAGGCGGAAGGCTTGTATTGGGTAAACAATGCAATTAAATAGGCTTAATGTCACCAAAGGACACGTGCATAAAATAAGGGCTAGGTTGGGGACGGGTAGGAGGCATCATCATCATCATCATTATGGTATTAGTAGTATCTACCCAATTACCCACACACACACATCGTCACCAGTGAGTGCTCGCTGCAAGGAAGCACAATTGCCTCCTGCCCCCCTCCACCACGGATTGTTTTTGAATGCATTGTTTAATAAAATCTGATGGTCCATTGAGGGCACGCATAGGTGGTTTCCGCGTAACAAAGATACAATTCTAAACAACCATCATGGTTATCTTGATGCATGCAGTCCTAAACAACCATTATGGTTATTTTCCCACGTTTCCTTCATTATATATCCATCTCACCTTTCTTCCTCCATCACACCACTCTCTCTCTCAATCATTTCCTTCAACAGTACTAAACACACATTATCATTATTTGTTGTTGTTACATACTATCATCATCTTCATCATTGTTATCTGGTAGCAGTATTATAACATCTCTCATCAGTTTTGGAGTTACATGTAGTGTTAATGATGGACTTGCTTATTATACAATGCAACTGCATCTGCTTGGTACTGGGCGATCCAGCCTTTGATTATTTCCATCTCAGTCTTCCTTTGCTTCACCAGCCACTCAGGATCACTTGCTCGTGCTTCAACTATGTCCAGGCAATGAGATCCTGCCACATTTTCTCCCCCCGTAAATAATTTCATCTCGTGCGTGTTACTTAAAAATGCGTTTAAAGGTGTGTATATACACTACACAGGGTCCTAAGGCTGAGGGAGTACCGTTGACCGTGGACACAGCAATAATACTATCTGATATATCCTCCAACACCCTGCGATTCATTCAAAGAAAATTAAAACAAATAAAAAGTGATCAAATCTATTTCATGGTCGCTATCTGTACCCGCCAGCACTGTACGGATCTCTCAATCCATTGGAGAAGATAATGTTGCTGGAAAATCTATGGAGGATCAGTTTCAAATCCTGATGATATGGGAAAAGCATTGTGTAAATAAACGAAAAAAGAAGAAATATCTTGAATTTAAAAGGAACGTGATTGATGAATTATTAAGAATATGAAAGAACGTACAGGACCACCATAATAAGTTGTCACCCAATGAGGTTGTGGAAGAACGCCATACAAGCTCCTGCATTCAGACACAAAGCTCTTCATATCGAAAGGTGCCGGTGGGAACATCGTATCTTCCCTGTCATGGCCGATTGGCATCACCATCTCGCTACAGCTCTGTTCATATTCGTTAAATGTCAAGTAATACATAATTTCATTAACCAATCAAGCATGTGTGTGTATAATAAGTTTCTTAATTATATGCTTTCCTATTGGTTAATTAGAATTTAAACCTGCCATCTCCATCCAATGTTAGTCTCGGTGGGATGATTGAACTGATTGGTGTCGTAGCAGGACTTATTTCCGTTATAAGCCACAAGAGCTTCAAATATTTGGCCAAGAGTATCTTTTTTCTTTGCTGCTAAATCTATGGCTTCACAGATCACACTAACTGGGTAATTCGGAGGTTCGTTATACTGAGCTGCATCAGTATATATTGAATCCAAGTAATCCTTCAGCTCAAAACTGTTGCCCAGTTTTCTGAAAAACAACATTAAAAGGGGAAAACATTTTCGTAAGACAAAGTGAGAGAAAATATTTGTGTATATGCTGGTGGAGAATTGAAAAAAACTTACGAACCTGCAAGTTTTAAATGTGTTGCTGAGGATTGAAAGACCATTAGGCATCTTAGCTACTCTGTCAATCTCAGGCCATGATTTACGTATAGTTTGGTAGCAGCTCTCACTAGCTTCCTGCACAGGCCGATCCGAATATAATTTTAATATCATTTTTTTCCCATGTAATAATATTATAATACCAATAGAATGGTGATGTAAATATATTACTTTAAAATCCTTGGTGACGATATAATAGTATCCTGCTTGTGGGGCAACGCCATTGAAGTAAAGAATTGGTGCTGATGAAGCCAGAGCACCGAGAGCAATGTGGGGATACTTTAGCCTGAACCACGAGGCAAGCACTGCACACACACAAGAGACAGAATTAAATTTTCAGTTTAAAGATGTTTATGGCATATATTATGTATATAGAATAGTTGAAGAAATTAAAGAACAAGTTGCATGTGGTCGCCTACTTCCACCATATGATCCTCCGATGACGATGATGGGAGAAGTCTGAGCAGAAAAACGTTCTTTTATGTGTAAAAGCACAGCAGCGTAGTCTGCTAGGGCTTGGGCTGAGTTGAAGTAGCCTCGACTATTTGCATTCTTCAACGCTTTCTTCATGGACCCAAAGGGTATGGATTTCCCGTAGTATCTATGCTGCTCACAAACCATATCATATCTATTATGAGTACTAATCACTTCTCTGTTATTATTATTGAAGTTAACAAGTTGTATAAATGAGTTGATCTCATCTTACATACCTCAATATAAACAATAAGAGCGTTGAATTGGGGGGCGTTTTCTCTGAGAAATCCAACAATATTTATGTCCTCCTCCACAGGCTCTTCTGCACCAAGGTATGCGAAAATGGGTGCGCTCGAGTTAGGTCCAGCCCAGTACTTGGAATTGATCATGTACCTTTGTTCAAAAGTGGCGTAGCTGTCGGGTCTGTAGTTGAAGTGATCCAGTCTCTGGGTGTAGTAGAATGTCTCCACTTCCTCAACTGAATTCGGGGAAGACGAGGTTTGTGCAGGTTTGTGTTGTTTATTGGTTTTCCTTGAAACTCCCAACCTTGGTTTAATGTTGAGAGCATCAACACAAAGGAAGAAAACAAGGAAGAACCAGAAAAAGCTTTGGAAGGAGTACACAAGCTTAGCCATGTCCGGATATTTGATTTGAGGGGGAAGAACTCTGAAGGTAGCCTCTAGCCAAGCGCATGCTTATATAGCTACATTTGTAGCTAGCATAGCACGTGCATTATCCACGATGGCCAAGGCGCGTGGTTTTTTTCAAGTGATGAAAGTGCATTGCAGTTTCAGAAAGCAAAAGAAATGAAAGATGGGGTGATGCGGCGGCCATGAACTGGATTATATATAACGAGTTCAAATTATATTTATAGTTGTAATCACTTCTTTGGTCACATAGCATGTCAATAACATTGGAGCCAATACTTTGTATCCACATGGTCACTTGGTTTCATATACAATCTCTGCAGCCCAATGAATTGAATCTGGTGCTGATTCTGTCAAACACATCAACACACACAAAGATGTTTATACAGATTACTCGTATTGATTACGTTATGTACTATTGAACATGCGTGAAGAATTAATAAAAACCAGTTCTAAGTGTTTAATCTATCTATTTAGTTTTTTTGTGCTTTGAGTTTGGACATGGATAACTACCAGAACCTTTTGGGTCTTAAAACTTAAAAGACCAATTAATTTGACTTTGTGCAACACAAAAATGATTCAATCTAGAAACCACGTGGGGATGGTATTTAAATTTTGTAACAAAAAATAAAGGACCTGATTAATAGTGGGCGACGTTTCAAATAATGGATTCAACATGAGCTCCTGCTATCTATCCACTCCACTATCTTAGACAGTTATAAAAACACTCAATAAATTATTCAATTATATTATATATTCTGAAATACTTATGTGTATCATTAGATTACATATAGCAATTTCTAGGTAATAAAAATTACTTTAAAAATGATAAATATATCAATTAATTAACTTTCATAATCTCTCCAAAAAAAAGTCAGTTGACTCTTATAAAGATTGGGTGTAATATATACCTTTGGAAGAATGGGTTGTGGTTGATTCTCAGGTGTGAACAGAGGCCTACGGATAAATAGATGATTACATAAGTGGGGTGTTATGACTTGTGATGATGAATGAATCGAAGTGGCCACTTACACATATATGCGGTGAAAAGTTGAGGGTCTATAGATACATATATTCCTATTATTTTAAAAACGAATTACTTGGTCACATTGGATTATGAGGTTGTATATGCAGCTGACTTTACTTTTGCCATTAAGTTCATGCAAAAGCAACTGTTCCTTGTGGCAATGATGAACGCATGCATTAAAATGTGGATGTGGAAGATGTTTTCAGGATCATATGATCTATTAGTTGCTGCGCAATAAGAGAAGAATGAACTTGGAAATTAATGTCGCTGTTCTGTGTTTTCGCTTTAGGGCTTGTTTGGTAACTCAATCTAAAACTTAGGTTTGGTTTCAAAACCTAGGTTTTGTCCAAATAAAATTTTTTTACCCAAAAGCCATTTTGGTTACAAAACCTCAGTTTGAAACCTATGTTTTCTCTTTCCTACTTTTTCATCTTTCCTCTTACCTACTTTTTATTTCTTTCTCTTTCATACTTTCCTCTTTCCTACCCACTTTTTTGCCTCGAAATCCGTAAAAGCTAATAACTTTGGGCTTGTTTGGGAACCAGGTTTGAAACCTAGGTTTCACAGATTCCGAGGTAAAATCTAGGTTTTGAAAAGTGATTTATGTTTGGGAGTTATAGCTTTTACGGATTCCGAAGTAAAAAAGTGGGTAAGAAAGAGGAAAGTAAGAAAGAGAAAGAAAGAAAAAGTAGGAAAGAGAAAACATAGGTTTCAAACTGAAGTTTTGTAACCTAGGTTTTGAAACCTAAATGCCAAACAAGCTCATAAATCACTTTTCAAAACCTAGGTTTTGCCTGGGAATCTGTAAAAGCTATTTTCAACCTTACATCCAAACAAGCTCTTAGTCTATGTACGTGAATCACATGGAAAATCCACTGCCAGTCTCCAAAAATATCAACCCAACCTATGTATACATAATCGAATGTAAGAACACAAACACATGTTTATTTTTTTCTGGATTTTTCTGTTTATTTCGTTGGTTGTGTGCTTGTTTAAGAATCCTTTGAAGAATGATTTTACGGATTATGAGGTAAGCATCGGTTGTAAAGTGTGAACCTATTCTGGCTGTTTGATTTGATTAATGAGGAAGGTTTCTGTTTGTGTTACGAGCCATTGAACCTGCGAAGGGAGGAAGGGAAACGAGAGAGAGATAGAGAGCGAAAGAAGAAAAAGATTCAATTCATTATTTAACAACCCCTCATTACAATCCAGTACTCGGGTATAAGGATCCCGAGCTCGTGACTTGCCAACGGCTTAACAGAAACAGGTGACGCACGTGGCTCCCTAATTGAACTGATACACTAGACTCCGAAACAACAGACACAGCAAACGCAACTGAAACGCAATTCCAAAAACGACATGTAACAATACTCCCCCCCTCAACGAGAATCCTTGTCCTCAAGGATAGGAGGAGAGCGGTCCATAGTAGTAGCTGTAGCAGAAAACTGAAGACTGTCGCAGAATTGAGGAAACTGTTGTCGACGAGCAGTGAGATCCTCCCACAGAGCATCCTCCACGTTAGAATACCCCCACTGACTTAAAACCTCGTCAAACCAATCTACGACCCAACCCTGACAGGGGCTCCCTCACGAGCCAACCTTCACTATCGCGTTACGTACGAACGGTGATTCCTCAGTGATCCCCTGTTCTAGATTCTCTGCCGCGTCGATGAAGGTGTCGTTGTCTATATCTTGAACCATGAGCATCATCACCTGCGATTCCTTACATTTGTGAGAGCTGGTGTATTTCTCGTTACACCAATAGCACAATCCTCGTCGTTGACGGTCCTTCATATCGTGTTTGGACAAGGTAACTGATGGTTTCTTGAGAGGGAAGTTAGAAGACGATGATGAACCGTTAGGAGTCAACAGTGAATTGCTAATTGAAGTCGACAGGTAACGAGGAATGGTGGATGAGCCTCCTGTCACTGGAGGTGAGGCATCCGTGGAGAATGAGCGACCAGGGGAAGCGGTGATACGAGAGGAACAACGCCACGCCATGATCGTGCTTTCTTGAATCCGCGCCATTTGCAACATGCTCGACAGATTGGGTGGTTTAAATGCGTCCACCGCCGATTGGACATCCAAGTGTAATCCTCCTAAGAAGCAATCCATGGCAACTTGCTCCGGTATGTCAACTTCTGTCAGGAGGTCATTGAAGGCCTCTATGTATTCGTCCACTGAAGTGATTTGGTGTAGTTGCTTGAGTTGGACCATGGCGTTGATGTGTTTAGCGTAGGAGAAACCAGCTTCCATGTGAGATAAGTAGCTCTCCCAAGGAATGTCCTCTTCATGTCTCGTCTTCATAAAGATCAAATGCCATTTGAGAGCTTTGCCTTCCAAGTGAATACCAATTAGACGGACTCTCTGTTCGGGTGGTGTGGCATCAACAAGGAAAAACTGGCGGCAACGGTAGGACCAGCCACGGAAGTCTGATCCATCAAACCGTGGGAATTCAACGCGAGCTTGCTTCGTAGGTGGAAAATAGGAATGTGCTGCGCTGTAGGTGCCGAATCTCATAGGTGGATTCGGATGAGAGAAGCTTGACGAGCTTCCGTTAATGTCTCCATGGACCTGAGGTGTGAGCGATGCGACTCCAGCAACCAGGTCCTTTAATGATGCTTGAATCTGCGACATGGTGAATTTGAGATCAGAGACGTCCGTCACATTCTGGTCTAGCTTCGTCGTGAGCGTCTCCATGCGTGTCTCCAGATCGGTGAGCCGTTCAGGGAATCTCGTGTCCGGCGCCATCAACGGAGGTGACTCTGATACCATTTTGTTACGAGCCATTGGAACTGCGAAGGGAGGAAGGGAAACGAGAGAGAGAGAGAGAGAGAGAGCGAAAGAAGAAAAGGATTCAATTCATTATTCAACAACCCCTCATTACAATCCAGTACTCGGGTATAAGGATCCCGAGCTCGTGACTTGCCAACGGCTTAACAGAAACAGGTGACGCACGTGGCTCCTTAACTGAACTATACACTGGACTCCGAAACAACAGACACAGCAAACGCAACTGAAACGCAATTCCAAAAACGACACGTAACAGTTTGATTTTACGAATCACAAGAACTGAACCGTTATCACAAGAACATCTAATTTAGCTATATCATATTTAATTTCCGGATAATAAAATAAGAAGCAATACACCGTGATCGGTAAATCGTCGATAATTACTGTAGATTTCACGGATACGAAGAGCATTTTTTTGGTTGAAATAATAAATGCATCATTTCTCGAGCCAAATCATAATCTGGGGGCAAATTTAGTACGCTTTGAGCGCTCCAAGATCAGCATAGTACTGTGCAATCCACCCTTTAATTATCTCGATCTCTTCCTTTCGCTGTTCGACTAACCATTCTGGATCACTTGGCATTGCTCGCAGAATATCCAAGCAATGGGATCCTGAAAAATCAACGTTTCCGATCAAAAGGTACCACAAAGTGTTTCTTTTTCTTTGTCTTTCCTCTTGACGTTTTTATTCTAGATACCGTTTGATTGATCGAAAAGAAAATGATATAAAATTGGGGATCCTTGAATATGATGTAGTTAATTAAGAGATTACCATTGACTGTATGGACGGCAACGATACTTTCAGATATGTTGTCCAGAACCCTGAAAATATACACAAGATTCACGCGATGCTGTTTTTAATCGTAGTTCTAAACATCAAGAAGTTTTTGGATTTTATGTTGCTAACCCTCCGCTACTATATGGATCTCTTAGCCCATTTGAGAAAATGATTTTGCTCCCAAACCTTAATAGCACCTGCTTGATATCCTGTTCCAGCAGTCAAAACAAAAAACGGAGCTTTCATAGGAGTGAATATCTTAAAGCCGGAGGTAATTTAATGCCGGACACAGAGAGAAAATACGTTTTGGAACGATTGAACGAGTCTTCATGAATGTTAACGAAGAGAACAGCAACACAAGAACTTACGTGGCCTCCATAGTAAGTAGTGACCCAGTGAGGCCGAGGTGCCACCCCATATGCTATCTTGCAATCCCTCACATAGCTCTTGAGATCGAAAGGGCTAGGTTGAAACATTGTATTATTTCCACGCCCTATAGGGATCACCATCTCACTACATTTCTATGAGTAAACAGCACAGTCTCATCATTTTTTAAGGTTAATGTAAAATATTCATGCAAATGTTCTGTCATTCGTCATAATTAAACCAGTCGTTCCAAATATTAGAATAGAGGTCTTAGGTTTAAAATAGACCAAAAGCACTCATAGCAGTGGCTAACCAAGCTGCAAGCCACACCTTTAATTTAGTAAGAATTATCTAAACCTTGGCTATTTTGGTTTACTGATTTAGCCTTCGGAGTGTACTTTCAGGAAGTATATTTTTTATTAGTGGAAATTCAACTTTTTGTGGTAATGAACATATTTTGGAAGTTACTGCACCTCGTTAGTTATATTGTGTTATCTTATAGAATGCCATTGCTAAATTAGATAAGCGAAAGCGTAAGAAAATGTCAAGTTGTGATAACTTAGTGAGCGAGATAACCTGCCATCTCCAACCGACAGAAGTCTCAGTTACATTGATCGGGCCATTGACTTTACATGTAGCGTTGCCTCTGTACGCCACTATACCTGCATATATCTTACTGAGAATATCACTTTCAAAAGCTTCTCCATCAATGCCGCCACAGACCACAGTAACTGGATACCTTGGTGGTTGATTATACTGAGCTGCAGAAGCATACATCGTCTCCAGGTAGTCTTTCAACTCAGAAGATGAGTTCAGAGGACTACAAAAATGTCCCAGTGCAATAATTAATCAGGAAGCGATGAGTTAATGGACAAAAAGCTTAAGGATAATGAGACGCTGTTTGTACCGGCAAGTGTTGAATCTCTGACTAAGGATGGAAAGGCCATCTGCCTCGGAAGCTACTCTGTCGATTTCAGACCAGGACTTGAGGATAGTTTCATAACAAGTTTCACTTGCTTCCTGCATAGATACATATCAGTTCGTCATTGAAGCTTCTTTGCGTTTGACGGGAGGATTTGAAAGGTGGAAACAGAATAGCACGGTACATTACTCGAAAGTCCCTTGTGACAACAGAATAGTAACCGTTTGATGGCGTAATGTTATCAAAATAGAGAATTGGAGCTGATGAAGCAAGTGCACCAAGAGCCACGTGGGGATATTTGAGTCTAAACCATGAAGCAAGCACTGCGGATCGAGAATTTACTAACTCAGAATCAAGCAGTATATTTATGTATGTGGAAAATTATCAAGATTACTTGAGTAGCTTACTTCCACCATATGATCCTCCAATAACAATCACAGGGGAATTCTGTGCCTTCAGTTTTTTCTTTATATGAATGAGGATCGCTGCATAATCTGCAATAGCTTGTGCAGAGTTGAAATACCCTCTAGTTTTTGCATTCTTCAATGCTGCTTCAAA
>JANTPZ010097050.1:0-20861 GCA_025593235.1 Vachellia pachyceras
TCCGTCCTTTGCTTTATTTTGGTATTAAAGTTCGTTTACGGTGGCACCTCTAAGTTTGTGCTCAATTTTCCCAGCCCTTAGCTTATATCATTCGTAATCTTTGGTCTCTTGCCGATTGATGATGTCGATTAAGTGAATAACAACAGAATTGAATTCTGGAATTGGTTTCGCATGTAATCTCTGCTTCTTCATTCATTTTTTTACCCCTCATTCTGAATGTTTTCTCATAGCGCAAGTGGAAACAGCTGGAGCTGGATTTATGTGCTGGATCTGGGAAAGCGTGAGAAAAGGAAAGATGTATAGAGTGTAAGCGAAAAAGAACTTTTGTTGTGATGGTGCCGTGTTCTATGGTCTTTCTTGCACTTCTTTGTTAATTTGTGGTGTGGACTCTCTCGGTGGGCTCGCCTTTTCCTTGGGCTGCACTGAGGGAGATTAAAGAGGAAAAGGTCCTTTCTATTCACTTTTTCTTTATAGCAAGAGAAAAAGGTTAGAGGAAAGGGGATGGTTAATGCTCAACTTAATCATTTCTTCTGGTTTTGTCGGGCACCACATATGGCAGTAGAAATGAGAAAACCACGCACTATCATTAACATGTCAACTCATAATTAAAGTTGGTCGTTTCTACCTGAAATGGCTTTGTGTTTTGGTCATCGAAAGTGAAACCATGCCTTTGAGGTGAGGGCTCTGTGGTCAGGGAACACGGCAAGACGCTGCCTAGTTAAGAAATTTTGATGAAGACATTCATTTTCCCTCAAATGACTGAACATTAACGTAAACAAAATTATATGCTTTTTGAGAATTACCTTCAGTCAATTATTATATCTTTGATGTGTTCTCATAAACCTTTGTGCATGAAAATCACCATTATTTCGTTGAATGCAGAGTGACCTTGCTCAGTCTTCAGCCATGTCGGAGTATTTTGATTTGGCAGCAGAAGGAGACCTGTTCAAAGCTCCTGAACCTATAATTGAAGAACCAGTGATAGACTTGGATCCCATGACGGCAGCCATTTCCATGATATCTTGTGGGGAAGATGCTGTCTCCTCACAGGGACTAAAACCCTCAGACTCTCTTCAACATGACCAGCTCCTAAGCGAGGTTTTCTATGAATGCAAGAAAGATATGCTAGAAAAGGAAGCAATTGAGTCACCACTATCTGAGATTCTGGAAATCAAGGTTCCTGCTCTGGATACAGATGGAAACCACGTTAAAGAAAGTAAACCATTTCCTGGCTTGCCATTACCAAAAAGTGTTAGTTCAGGATGTTTGAACTCATTGGACTGGATTCAAGGAACTGCAATGAAGCCTGCTTTTATTGACTTCCCGGGAGTTAATTTCTGTGCAGATTATGGCATGCGGAGGGCATTTAGTGAAGGAGATATAAAGGTCAGACTTGACTGACTCATTTTTTTTGTATCTCAAACTTTTAATTGTATTGAATGGCATTCTTGTCAAATCAAGCAGCGTAGTGGAAGTGGCTAGATGAAGGGAAAAGAAGAATAGTTAAGGGGAAATTTTCTATTCGGAACATGCAAGAAAGACAAACTACCCTGTAGTTTTGACAGCTGCTCTGTTGTGAGATTAAAGTGCGATAAGAATCAGTTCTCAGTTCTGATAGGTGATAACCAACAATATAATGAAGAATAATAACTATATAGTTATTGGGTATAATATCTATTGCTTCCTCTTGCTCAATGGAGAGACCTTGGGACTTACTGAACTCAATAAGGGAGGAAATCTTCTCCTGATCTGCTGAAAAATTGTTCTGGTTTAAGTATTTTTTTTTTCTAGTGAAACACCATATACTCCAGTAACTTCTTTCCTCGGGTCAATATCTATTGGTATCTAATGACTTGCAACTTCAAGACCTGTCTAAGTGATCAGAAATTACAAGATGCTTCCCAAATACAGAAAATCCTTTTAAGAGAGATGGTTCCTGTTTTCACTCAGGCGAATGAACCCACCAAAGTGTTGTGATGTAGTTGAAGCATAGCATGAGCCATTAATTTACTTCAACATTAAGTCTTAGTGTGGACTAAGAAATCTATAGATTTTCTGCCATTTCCTTGAAGTGGGACCGGACTATTGACGCACTGTGTTTGACTTACAGGCTCTTGGCAGTGGTAATTTGCATGTTATCCAATCCCCATCAGAGAGGCCCTTTCCTATCAGTAACTGTACCAGTGAGGAACGCCAGGAAAAGCTCTCCAGATACAGGAGTAAGAGGACAAGGAGAAATTTTGGCCGCAAAATCAAGGTGAGATTATAGTTAGGTGCATTTAATGCTGAGTAATTTCACTTGAGCAGTCAAAATGCTTAATTTGGGATATAGGTAGAACCTGAAGCGAAGTAACAATTGGGGTTTGATTTCAGTATGCTTGCAGGAAGGCTCTTGCCGACAGCCAACCAAGAATCCGAGGAAGATTTGCCAAGACTGAAGAATTTGACGCCAGGAGGCAGTTTTAGCCTTCAAACTGGTTCAGTTGGAAGAAAGTAGGAGATAATTAATCATATCTGATCAAAGCTATGTATGGAAGGATTTGAGACTTGAGGGTACCATATGCCTGGAAACTGTAGACTTGGTGGGATTCTAAAGCTTCGAACAATTAATGCCAAAAATCAAATAAGCCAGACTTACCTTCAACTCCAATGGGGTAGTGTAGTTGAACTCTCGCATATTGGAATAACCTCTTCCGTAGACGCAGATGACCTTTTAGGCATGTACATAGGTTGGTTGAATAAAAGAGAGGAGGAAAATATTTTATATTCATAATTTGTGTTGATTCTTATTTTATGTTGTCTTATGAAATAAATCTTCTGGCTTATATGCTACTGGAGTTTTTCATGTATCATATTACCAAATATCCCAACAGTTGATTAATCCAATTTGAAGTTTATGGTTGCCATTCCGAGCACAATAAATTTTTTTTGAAACTTAAACCGGATACCCAACGGAATCCAGTGAAGCCTTACACTGCCACACCAACTCTATGTTGGTGCTTATTGCCCTCTCCATAACGACCTCATGGCTAGTCTTTGTTTACACCATTTGACAGGTAATATGCATGTATCAGTTAAGGGTTGACTACTTGCTGTGTCTCGCCTCTTTCTCGTAGTTAGTTTCCACTAAGCCTCTTTCTCGTAGTTAGTTTCCACTAAAACGACAATTCGATGCAATTAACTAATTAGACATCCAAATAAATGCAGCTTGTGCTAAATATTGGCCTAATTCATTTCAGAGCCTGGTAGTATGTCTGACCTTGATAAGTCTCCAGATTTTAACTCGTCTAAATTTTTTTTATACAAAAAAGGGGTTAATACAATTGCCTCCCTCAAAATTACACTAATGGCTGTTTTAGTTCTCTAAATTTACAATCAATAATTTTGTCTCTTTAATTTCATTTTATTAAAAACATTGATAATTTAATATAATAAAAATATTGATCATCTAACTTTGAGAGACTAAAACCAATATTAAATATTGTATTAACCCTACATAAAATGTGCACCAATGGAGATCGGGGTTAAGGGGAGAAGTTCATCCTTTGTAATATGAGAAACCAAAATTTGAACATTTATATTTAATACTTAATAATACTTAAAACATGATTGTTCTCTTTAGAGAAAGCTGGTATTTAGAAAAAGGGGAAATTTATCATCAGATACTAAATAGAGTAATTGATGAATAAAATGTCCCAATAATGGGCAACATTAGGTCCGTTTGGATTAGCAGTGGAAAAGTGACTTTTTTTGTAGAAGTTATTTTGGAGAAGTGACTTTTTGTTGAAGTTAAAAATGTAACGTAATTTATGTTTGGATTAGCGGTAAAAATGTGATTTTTTTTAAAAAGGAGAAAGCATTTGGATAAACGTTAGAAAAATGACTTTTGTTGACAAATTTACATGAATCTTGTTAAATACCACACATTCATATATATTTTTCATTGAATGAAATTGACAGCGCTAAAAGATTTAAATGCAAGCATGCTTAATTGTACGCTTACAACTTAAATTTGAAAAGTTTAACATTTTCTAGCTATTGGTTTCCAAGACATTGACAGGATGAAGTTGTCGCACATGAAGTTTATGTAAAGTAATATTATTTATAAATATACACACACCCACACACATATGGGTAATATGGTGTCTGAGACTAAAATGGAATTGTTACCGGCTTTCATGGAGGTGTCAGCCTGAGCAACATTTCAAGCCATGGCGGTGAGAAGAGCGATGCCGTGCTCAGCAGCGGCCATGGTGTTGGCGGTGGGAGCGTTAACAATGAGCCAACCGAACTCAGTGGCAGCCTACAGATCGACATTGTCGATCCCCACACCAGCTCTTCCCACGACATTCAACCTTCCATTTCCAGCTTCGAACACTTGCCTCGTAACCTTTGTCCCACTTCTCACAGTCAAAGCATCGCACGATGCGATCTTCGCGCACAGTTCTTCAGGTGAGAGATCGTAGGCGCATTCCACATGCCCAAACTCGCGCAAAACTTGGAGCCCATCCTCTTCGAGATTCTCAGAGACCAGGATGGAGGGTCTGGTATCGTACGACAACAAAGAAGAATATTTCAAATCCTCATAGGTTGAAGCAGAGGATGCATCCGCTGTTTTTGAGACATTGTTGACAAAAAATGAACATTTAGAATGAGATCGCGAGAGCGAAAGCTTGAGCTTATCGACGCTGGAGGTGTTGAGGAAGCAGAGAACAAAGAATTATTGCTAGCTTTTCCTGCCACCGCAACCCATTTCAGCTTCTCGCCAGAAGCTACTTCTAGATGACTTCTCCTTCTGCCCTACCGTTGGACCAAACGACCACACAAGGGTCATAACTGCTTTTGGGCCCAAAAGCTCCTTTTAGGTTGTCCTGCCGCTGAACCAAACATTGCCATTATCATCATGTCTTAGCAGTAGCCAACCATAAATAACAATCGGATCGGCTACTGTTTGGACCTAGTGATAATTTTACCAATCTTTGTAACCTTTTATCCATTTAAAAAAATGTACAAATGTAATCACGGGTGCCATTGTACGTTGCAAGAGACTGGCTTATTGAGCTTGTACATAGTTCACGAGACGATAACCCCCAAGCTGATGCTCTTTCGAAGAGAGCCTTGTCGTTGCCTCAGGTACTACGTTTCACGTCCCCGGATGACCCTATTTTGCTTTCAAGAGTCCTAGCTGCTTCTGCATTCCCCTTGAATAACAAGAGAACACAAAAAGTAATATACATAGTATTCATTTAGTTATTAAACTATTCAGTTTTTTTTTACTTCCCGACACTTACTCAAGGTCATATTGCGCACACTTGGAAATTCCATTTTCTTAACGGACACATAAGTTAAAATAAGAAGTATATCAAAATCTGTAAAAAAATTTTTTGAAATTTGTAAAATCATATCAGAATCCATAAAATTATATCGAAATCTGTAAACTCCGTTCCCCGAACGGAATCTCAAATACACACGACACAGTCACTGAAGTTGACCGCCACCACGAAATAATCAAAGACAGTCAAGCACTGTAGACAGGGAAGGGATCAACTGCCAAACTACACACCAGAGGAATTTATTATTACTCAAATTGTATTGTCTCTGGGGGGTTTAAAAATAAGATATTCTTTTGGCCGTAGATAAAAATGGGATATTTCGTCTTAAATACGTCGGTTGGCCAAAAAAACGTAGGAAACGCAGGCGAGGATGAGGGTGGGTCGGGAATCCTTCGCGTGACGCGTCCAATTCTGATTGGTTTTATTGATTTGACCTAATTTACAGTAGCATGATCATTGAAACGCAGCCGCCCACTCCAAGGGATATTGCCGCCATA
This sequence comes from Vachellia pachyceras, assembly GCA_025593235.1. Lineage (NCBI taxonomy): Eukaryota > Viridiplantae > Streptophyta > Magnoliopsida > Fabales > Fabaceae > Vachellia > Vachellia pachyceras. Next base: position 5,831 of record JANTPZ010097050.1, read on the forward strand.
AACATAAAGTATGGGGGACAATCTTGTCCCTCGATGTGCAAATACCCCCAAGTCCTCCCCGGAGTCTCACTAACCATACCCAGCAGTGCCTCGCTCCCCCTCTGAATCCTCTAGCGCTCTTCAACGCCACATGATCTTCCAATTTTATCCCCAACAAACAGTGTTGTTGCCACTTTTTTCAACCGGGCTCTCCCGTAATTTCAGTAGTATTCGATCCCCATCTCATATCGCAAACAACTTATCCCCCCACCGATCCACTTTCCGGCTGCCTCTTTTCTGGTCTCAGCCTCCTCCAAAGCTTACTCATCTTCTGTGCTGAGTCTCACGTCACTGTTCCCTCTTTGTTTTTGAGGATCTCTCAATCTGGAATGTTCGCTTTTAGGGTTGCTTCCGCTTTTGGATTAAAGCAATGGATTGCTTAGGAAATTAGGGTTTCAGATTTTTGGGCTTTGTTGCTCGGGTTTTGCGAAGTATTAGCGTTAGGGTTTGCTGTCCCCATTTCAGGGCTCCTTGCGCTTTGAATTCGTGGAATAGGGTTTTGAGTTTGCTTTCGTGATGCCGCGGAGTTCAAAGCATAAATCAAGCAAACACAGTTCGAGGGATACGAGGGACTACTCGGATTCGGACAGAGATTTTTGCTTGAAGGATCGGAAAGGTAAGGATGAGAGCACTGCGAAGGTTTCGAAAGACTCAAGTTCTTTTGAGAAGCGGAGGCCGGATTCGAAGGATGCGTATGGGTTTGGAAATGGGGAGAATTCTGACGAGTATGCTTCGTCGAGGCGCCGCAAGGAGCGTAGCAATGACGGAGTTGGAGATAGGTGGAATGGCGGTGAGGATGAACAAGGTGAAGGCTCCAAGAAGTCAAAGACATCGGGGGATTCGAAGAGCAGGAGAAGGGATGAGAGTGTCGGAGTGTATGGTGAGGGCGAAGAGGTCAAGAAGAGCAGCAGCAAGGGCGAGGGAAAGCATAAGGAACCGGGGCGAAAGGAGAGCAGAGAAAGTGGAACGGAAAAAGAAAGAAAGTTTAAAGAAGTTAGAAGCGAGAGATCAGTTGATAACGAAGAACAGCGCTTGTCCAAGCATGTATATGAAAATACTGGTAAGGTAACTGATTGTTTTGCGACATGCCTATCCCTTGAGTGGAACTATGCTTCTTATACATTAACGGAACTGCCGGTTTATAGAGAAGTTTACTAGGACTTGTCCTGAAATTTTTGCATCTCCAATTTTCTCTTGCCTATTCCATTAATGTTACGTTGTATATGAAATATTTTTTTCTTCCCCCAAAACAGCCCATATATTAGTTTCCAGTATTATTGATTCTGGTTGGATTAAATTCAGCAACCCCCTGATGGTTCCGAAACAAGTGATGCTAATATATACTGGTTTTCTTTCAAGCATAAGTGTCCTCAAATGGCTTTTCCCTCGCCCCTTCCCCCTATCTGTTCCTCTAGTTAATTTTAATCACCCCACCTTTAACTGATGGGATTTTACCACTCCTCCTTTAATTGTACCATACATGCCAGTTTTGGTGAACATGTCTTTTCTTTTGCTGCTGACATTTTGGAAATGCGCGAATGACAGTTTCAATTTATCATATTATTACTCTGTTAGTCTCTTTCGAAGCTTCTCTTTCACCATTTTTGTAAGTGGCTTAAAGGCTCTTTCTCGGCAGGGCCCTTTTATTGTTGTGATTCATCCCCCCCCCCCTTCGCGCACACACATTTGCATTTACATTTTTGATTTTAGTCTAATACTATATCCTGCATGCCTAAGGTATCAATCTTGAAGGCCAATTCACGTATTGGGCTCTCCGTAGTTGTCGAGTATGATAAATGCATTATTTCTTCGTCAATTCTGTGTGCATCTAATATTTTCCTCCTATTTATGGGGGATTCTGCTGGGAGAGAGTCACAGTGCTGGACTCTTTCTGTAGCCTGCTAACCTTTTTTTGATGCAAATTTTGTATCTTAATTTATTAGTTTGGCACTTGAGTTGTCTCTCTTTGTGCTAATTGACAAAGTAATGGCCATTGTGTTTTCACTCTTGAGACCGGATTTTTTAGATTTAAATTCATAATCAGGAGTAGATGTGAATTTGCTGCTTTTAATAATGTGTCCAGCAAGACTCTTTATCCATGTGTTTACATATTAATTTGTATTCCAAATTGCTTTCTTAGGAATGAACGTCTGAGCTGGGAATCCAACAATTCACTTGAGGTTATTAATGTGAAAGGAAATGGATGTTCTTTTTCTAGATGGAAAAAGATTTATTGATGTAATAGCATAATACATAAAATTGCAAACAGAGGACTATCCTAAAAAAGGCTAATGAAAAAGAAACAATCTGGTCTTGTCTCTAAATCCGAAAGACGTTCTAATACCCTGTTAGATCCCTAAGACATACTGCCTTAGGTAGCCTTTTGTAGCGGAGGACATATAGATAATCCTTTCTGAAAGAGGATGTGATGTAAAGAGATGTTGATTCAACACCCATGCCTTCTGTTCTAACCAAAGACAGCACATTGCTTGGGAACCTTGTGATTCTTTTACTATCCAGATCCAGCAGTTGAATAAAGTTATCAATTCATTTTTTAAATGTAAAATAAGAAAGATGATGTTTGTATAATGGCGTGCTTCATCTAATTAGTTGGATAGTTGAGGGTTGAAGAGAATAGGAAAAGGCAGTATGAACAGCTGATAATAAACTAATTATGATCTGAAAATCAACAAATGAAAAACAAATGGTTCTTTCATGTCAACAAGTTCAATTGCATGTTAGCCAATGGGAAAGTGATATTGGCACACTTTCTAATCTATTCCGTTACCAGTTTATTTATTTTATTAAGCTCAGTACTTGTATTTATTTCCCACTTTGTTTGGATTTAATAATGATAACCGTTTATTAATTATTTAGATTTTTTACATGGGATGGTTTGGCAATTAACGTGTTTAAAGATCAATTTAATAACCTTTAATTGCCAACAGTCATGTCCATTAGATCATTTGGGTTAAAAATACGTGATTTTTTATCAGTTTTTGACTAAATGTTTCTTAAATGTCAAAATTCTGTTGGTTCATTCGATGTGGAAGCTTCATTGGTTGTTGTATATTGTAATTTGAGTGGTTCTCATGCAGATGCACAAAGTCCAAATGAACCTTTTCTTATGGGTATCCTGTGCTTTCTTTTTTGTGGTTGATGTGGATGCCTCATTGTCTTTTTTTATTTGAATTGATCTCCATTGTACTTTGGGTAGCAGTTCTTGCTTCTTCATGTTAAGTGTGGTTTGTGCATGTGTGTATAAATATCCCTACGCTTTCTTTTCTGTGATTCTTTGGTCCATTTGGTTGGGGAAGAATGCCTTTATCTTGAAGCATACTATGTTGTCTTTATTCATTAGAGGCATAATTGATAGATGTTTGATTCTTTGCCCCTGATTTTTGTAGGGAATTGCTCTGTTAGAAATTCAGTGGGATTGTTACGTTTGGTGCATATATCCATTGGCTAATATTTTGTGCTGCTTTTGGACTTCCAGAAATGAGTGTTGTTTTTTAAGGGAAAATAGGCCAAGTCAGAATCCATTATCTTTCTCTTCTGTAGATCAGCTAGTCTGAGCATAATGTTTAAATAGATATGGCTGCATCGTGCAACACGTGATTGTGATTAGTGTCTAATTAAAGTTTTTGCGGCCAGTGAAGCTAAAGCATGGGAACTGAAAATGATGCTAGTCATTTCCCTTTGGGTATGGGTTATGGATGCGAATCGTTTGACTACCTAGATAATTGCATATGCTGGGTGTTTGTTTTATGATTCCTGGTTTGTGTCTCAAGTTATTTTGATATTCATGATGTGTAATTCATTATTTTTATATTATTTCTTGTAAAACCTAGATATGTTGGGTGAACTCTGCTCGTCCTTGGAAGACAGTAACTTACTTTGATTTATGACTTGTTACAGATTTGAAGGCCCGGGATGAGTTACGAAGCCCTGAACTGGATAGCCCACTGGAGAAGCGATTCAGGAAGAAGAGGGATGATACCAGTGATGGAGTTAAGCATCAAGATGATGTTGGGGACAGTTATAGCAAGCGATTGTCTTCTAGGGATGATACTGCGAAGGATGGAAGGCTGAAGGATGATAAGCGAAAAGATGAAAAATATCGAGAGAAGGGCAGGGAAGAGATAGATAAAGAGAACAAACACAGATATGACAAGCAACGTGATGAGCGCCCTACCAAAGACCATGCTAGCAATAGGTCTGATGATAAGCATGGAAAGGAAGAAAAGGACTATGTAGAGTCACGACAAAAGAGAATTAAAACTTCGGAGAGTGATCGTGACCGGGACCATAATCGCGATCGTGATGGGGGACGAGAGCGTGATTTGGAATCTAGTCGTGATTGCGAGCGGCGCCATGAACGTGAAAGAGATCGGGAACATGATTATGATCTTGATAGGGATCGTGACTATGATAAGGATCGAGATTGGGATTGGGACAACGATCATGATCACGATGAGGACCTTGACAAAGACCGTCATCGTGAGCGTAACCATCGTCATGATCGCGATGGGTCCCATTTAGATGAACGAAGTGTTAGGAGTAAAGAGAGTGGAACAAAGAAAAGAAATTTGGGTGAACGTGATGACTATGTTGACACTAAATCTAGAGGTGGTAAAACTCATTACTCGGATGCAGAGAAGAGAAGTTTGAGTGGTAGTAAGGCTGATTCTGAGGCTGACAGGGGAAGATCCCAACCTCGTCATGGTCATGCAGACTCAAGTGGGGCTAGCAACAAAAGGAGGTCTTCTCCAGCAGCAAATACAAATACTGGCAATGATGATTACAGGTGAATCTCTTTTTTGGTATTTTGATTGGCATGGTGTTAATCAACCTTCAAAATTGCCTTTTGGTGGCTTTCCATCCTTGATAGAATACTGGCAGTGTTTGTTAAATGCATTTAACTATGTCTAATTTGTGTTAATTCATTGACAGAGATAATGTCTTTGCAATATTTGTTTCTTAATTTCTAAGGACATCAAGGTCTCTGGAAACCTGTATGCGAGAGAATTACACCATGAACAATGTTAATTGGTTGGCATTTTCCCATCTTTCAGGAATGTGAATTCTGAAGATTCAAAGCATAGAGACTCTATGAAAGAACAACGAACAAAAGGCTTGAGAGATGGTTATTCAGGGACATCAGAAAGAGGTGCTAATAGATACAAGTCTGAAAAAACTATTAAAATAGATGATGGTAGTGTAGGAGATTTTGCAACTGAAAGGTCCTCCAGTTCTAAGGCTTCGCCCAAGGGCCTGTTAGAAAGATCTCCATCTTCCACAAGCATTGATCGCAGGTATTTGAATAAAAGCGGAGCTAGGCGGAGTCTTGAAATTGAAGAAAGTGGACGGAGAAATAGTATTGATGCACGGGATTTCTCAGCTTCTGAAGATAGACTGGGCCGTGAGATGACACTAGAGAGGCCACTAATGGATGATTCCTCTCAAGCAGATTCATCTTATTACGGTAGGACTAGTCAGGTAAATGCATCGTTGGTTCCTCCACCTGCTTTCAGGGCTGGAGTAGACCGACCTTTTATGAGTTCTTTAGATGATGATGTTAGAGACAGCTCCAATGCTCGTTACAGAAGAATTAATGATCCTGGTTTTGGAAGAGGGCCTGGCAATTCTTGGAGGGGTGTTCCAAATTGGACTTCAGCTGTACCGAATGGATTTGTTCCTTTTCAACATGGACCAACACACGGAGGTTTTCAGGCAATTATGCCTCAGTTTCCATCTCAACCTCTTTTTGGTGTTAGGCCTCCACTGGATGTTAACCATGCTGGTATTCCTTACCATCTTCCTGATGCAGACAGGTTTCCAGGTCACTTGCGCCCACTTGGATGGCAAAATATGATGGATGGTTCAGGCCCTTCTCATTTACATGGATGGGATGGCAATAACGGTATTTTCAGAGATGACCCTCGCGGGTATGGTGGTTCTGATTGGGACAGGAACAGGCATCCAGCAAATAGTAGGTCATGGGAATCTGGTTCTGAGACTTGGAAAGAACAGAATGGTGATTTGAAGAAGGACCTGCCTTCCCCGGCTCATAAAGATGGTTTGGTTCCAGCGGTGGTGGATGATGGATTGTCTGAGCAGGATACTCAGATTTCTCAGGATGAACAGAACCAGGATAGTTTTCATGAAAAGGCTCCTGAAATAAAGTCTCCCAGTGTCAGTACTCCGTCTAAAGCACCTTTAAAGTCCTTGACCACTTCTACAGTTGAGAAGGTGCCTGATACTGCAACAAGTGATACTGCTTCACTTTTCAGTCATTTCTACCTTTCTAAACTTGACATTTCAGAAGAACTTACCCTTCCAGAGCTGCACAGCCAGTGTATGGGTCTGCTGAGGATTGAGAAGAGTTCCAGCATTGATGCAAAGCCTTGTACAGATCTATTTCTGAAGGTAGGAATGATAAAACTTTTGTCTAATTTAGAATGATTTGAATAGAATTAGGTTGTTCTTTTTTCCTTTTTTTTGTCGGGGTGGGGGGGTTTACAAACTTGGTTGAGACAGTAAACAAATGTCTGAGATTTTTCAGTTTTTCCCTTTCCCCTTGATCTCACAGATTGGCTCAAAATCGCAACAGAAATATGCTACCACTATGTCAAGGCATTCACCACTTCCAGCAATTGACACGTCCATCTTCCAGGTAAATCTGCTCGATGGATTAGCATTCCGGTTGCATTGTTATTTAGTACCCCCTGCAGTCCTAATTATCAGGCAAAGTTTTGAGGTCTTCTTGGTCCTAAATATAAATCTGGGGCAAAGATGTGGTAGTTAAATTTGTTTTCCTATCTTGCCCCTTTTTAATTGCAATAAGTTGTTGGCATTCTTTTAAAAAATCGGAAAGTCACATTTTTTATAATTTAAAGATATCAACTACCACTCTGTAAGAACCATGAAGTTAGTTACCTTTGCCCTGTGATTCGAACTGGAAGGAGTACATTAACAACTGATATACACCCATATTCTTCAGGCTTTGAATGATATGATTGTTCTTATGTTACCTGAGTGCTGTAAAAAAATTAACAATTGGTTATGTTATCACTGTCCATTTCCCTGTGTGATAGTCGAGAAAATTAATAATTTGTGGACATGTTCTTTATAATTTTGATTCAGAGAGCTAATAGCTATTCATAGATTTTAAATTCTGATTTTTTATGTGTGTGCATGTTCTTTAATTTGCAGAGAGCCATGGACCTTTACAAGAAGCAGAGGGTGGGACTGCCAAACAGGGGGAAAGTAGATATTATCCCAGTAGTTAATCAAGTGCGAGGTGATGAATCAGCTCCTATTCACAGTTCAGAGAACGTGCAGATTTCTGTCTTCACTTCTGATGCAAGGGTTGCATCAGACTTGAAAATAGTGGATTTGCATCCTCCTGCAGAGGAGCATTTGGAAGAACTAGATCAAGCCTGCAGTCAGAAGGGGCAGGATCAAGTTTGTGGCAATTCTTTGGGATTAGTCTCGTCAGGTCCATCAGATCATGGGGGCCGAGGAGAGCCTCTAGCAGCTTTGGGTGAGAAAGAGGAGAAAGAGACTTCTGACTCTGAGATGGTGGGTTCAGGTGAATCAAAGGACAATCTGTCCGTAGAAGTGGAAAATAAATCTTCATTGGTCCCTGATCTGCACAAAGATGATGTTGACACATTGGGTGATCCCTTAATTTTTGAGGATGGTTCTTCCAAAGCTTGTGATGCTTTGATGGCTGGCTCAAATGAGTCTGAGTCGCTAATTTTAAGCCGGATACATCATTCTCCTGAAAGTACACATTGAGACAATTTCTATATCTTTCATTGCTTTTTCCGTCATGTTTTATTTCCTCTCCCTCTTCTGTTGCTTTCATTTTGAGCGAGGAAATAAAAAAGAGATGTCATTCATATTCCCTTAATTGGGGCTGATTGAATACTCCGTGCATTTGCATTCGTTGCATTCAATTTCCTATATGCATCTGCATGAGCATGCAGTTGCAGTAAGCTTATGAGTGAAACTGCACTGCCTTCTATGTAACGCGCTGATGGGGCTCGTTAGTCAATTTGATTTCCAATTCAAGGGAAAACACGAAGGCAAGTTTTTTGAAATTATACCAAGCTGTTGAATGCTTTTTTCACTTGTGTTTTTAAATGGTTCTCTGCTTTATCATCCTTTTTGGTCGGTTACCATATCAGTCTTATTTTCAGTTTATCCAACTCTTTCTAAAAAATTCCTTCAAGATTCATTTGACACAATCATAGTTGTGCATTTATTACCTGTGCCTTTTCCTTGGTCAATCCTTGCACTGACAAGGAGGCATACTATCATTGATCTTAGTCAAAAGACCAGAAAGGTATTCCTCAGTTACTCTTTAGTTGTATTCACATTGAAGCGTCCTTGGTCCATGTTTGCATATTACTGACATTCAGGTCTTGGAAATGCTTTTATTATACCCAGCTAGATACGGGTATGCTAACCTTCTCTTTTAAACGACCGTCAAGAAATCGTGTGTAGTATATGCACAAGAAGTCTTATAGTATCAAATATATATTTATCTAATTTGATTATATTAAATCAGTTAATAGATATTTTTTCTAAAACAATATAATTATCTCTCTTAATTCCCTGCCTATCTCTTTTACTTTATTATTTTAAGAGAGCATCAATAGGAGTAATTTAGAACAAATTAAAAATAGGTCTTACATTTAAAGTAAATAACTTTCTCATTTAAGGACATGAGGAGTATATAAATGGAATATATTTTTGTTGTATATGAAATTGTGATTATGAGCAAGTATTACTGGATCCTACATTCCCACCATTAATAATTCTTGGGCATATTTCCTTCAATTTGAAATTTGCATTATTTTGACCAAATAAATTTGTGTTGTCGTTTAGGTGCCACAGCAAAATTGTTGAAAAAAAATTTAGTCTTGGATTGATAATTATTGGTTATTCCAAATGGCAATTACGTTTTAAACAATGAGATTTATATCTGAATTGGATTTTAAAGAGATGAATATAGAATGCAGAGGGTTGAAACAGTGAATATGTATTGTTAAGTAAGAGATAATAGTTTTCAAGACATTGTTAAACACAAAATATGAACATTCTCAATAAAAAATTTTAATTCATGAGATTGCGAGACATAATCTATTTGTTAGAAATATATTCAATGCAAAGGGGAGTGAACACCTTACTGGTTTAGACATAATATTGAGTACACCAAAACCAAATTAACAGGAAAGAACTAGGGGATATGAAGAATAATCTAAAGCAAGGTTTTTGTAACTGCAAATGCGACCCAATTTTTATTCTAAAGTAAAAATATTTAAAAATAAATTTTTATACTAAATATTCAAGATGTCAATGATATATTCGGTCGTCCGATGACTCTGATTTTGAGTCTGTCAATGCTGGCAAGATCCTCCTTGAGGGAAAATGAATTCGTTTTAAGTAAAAAAAATGGCGACCGTGGGGTCGAGGGAAAATGTCCAGTACGGTGCGTTTTGCCTTTCTAATTTCGCACCATCTCCTTGTGCTGTGGTTGACCTTAGAGGTGGAAACAGGGGTTTGATCTGTAAAAAGCTTTTACAGACTCAGACATAGGGCCCAACAATTTAGGAAGTCTGTTTCCTTTTGGAGATCCCTTTTGGAAAAGCTTGGGCATTTGCCGGTTCCATAGAAGATCAAAGCTTTTCTGTAGACCTTTGCACATAGGAAAGCTCATACAGCCCACTTGCGTGCTAGGAGGGGACTTGCGGATTCTGCGGCATGCCCCTTTGGATGTGATCAGGAAGAGACTCCCATACATATTCTTTGTGACTGCGTTAACGCCAGGGACAGGTGGTCTATTTTGGTTAACCCTCCCTTGTGGGAGGAGTTTGTCTCCTTGCATGGCATGGATTGGCTAAAATGGAACACTAAAGTGGAGCAGGCAGGGACTTCACCCGAAAGCTCCAGTGGTGTAACCTGTTTGGATACATCTATTGGGACATTTGGGTGGATATGTGCAAGAAAGTCTTTGGAGGGGATGATCAAATTGAGTCCAACAATGCGCATTCTACGCTTTTCAGAGCTTGTTGGGACCAGATCATCCTGTCTCAGTGCAAGTTCTAATCAGGATGCGCAAGGTAGCAACAAGAAGATACCAATGAAGACATGGCCTTTTGCAAACTTGAGGTCGACGGATCTGTGCTCAGCTCAGGGCGTAGTGGGTGTGATTCATATGGGTGAGAACCGCTGGATATGTGGTTTTAGTTGCAAACTGACCAACGTCCCTCCAGTCATTGCAGAACCCATTACCCTTATTCATGGTCTCCAACTATGTTGGGTGAGGGACCATAAAAAAGTTGAGGTAATTACTGATTGTGTGGAAGTTGTTAATTTGATGTCTAGAGGGTGCGACGGTAGGCACCCTTTCAAAGAGATTATTGAGGAAGCTTGGATGTCTATAGTCAGAGATTGGATTATTGTGCTGAAGCACATTCCTCGTGAGAGTAAGAGGTTGGCGGATAGTCTAGTTAGAATGGTCCATAATTTGGTAGATAACTTTTGTATGTATGAACAACCTCCGGCCTTCTTACCATGGATGGTGGATGGGGATTGATACTCTCCTTGTTTATTGTATTATTTTGATCGAGTTCAGGCTTATATTCAAAAAAAAAAAAAGTCTGTTTCCACTTTTCATAAACAGGCTGCCTGGCCCTTTTTAATAATAACATTAATTAATAAAATTGTATGATGTTGGGGAGGAGGCGTGTTGAACCTTGTACCTGTGCCTTCAAATGCCATACCAGTCACCATTATACCAACACATTTTATTTTAATAGTGGCTGCGGGCTGCGGCAATGCAGCTTGCAGCATCCTCCTGTATCGCTTACATCCAAGTTTGATTTTTGTACCGAAAAAAGCTTGATTTTATTTTTCAGACCCAAAAAAAGGTTCGATCAAGCATCCTCCTGTATCGCTTACATCCAAGTTTGATTTTTGTACCGAAAAAAGCTTGATTTTATTTTTCAGACCCAAAAAAAGGTTCGATTAGTTCAATGGTCTGTCCACGTAGATTTCAGGAAAATACGTGATATTTAAGCGACAAGCTCGGCGGATTTTCACTCGTCCAAAAATTTTTGTTTCTTAATGGAATCATCAAATCTCAAACAATCTGATTGGATCAAGGTAACTTTTTGATGTCATTTTGGTATAATTCTTCTTAATTTGGTGTCTTTTGAGTTTTGACAACTTAATATGCGTGGTTTAGTTTATGCATTGTTTTTATTTATAATCTTCGTAGATTTCATCGAGATTGTTCGTTTTCCAACTTCGGCTCTTCTAGACTTACTGTAAAGGAAGGCAATTTCTTTTCGCAGGTGCGGTGGTGGTAGCAGAGAGTGCCAATATTTGCAGGTAAGCTTCCAGAATAGTGATGGGGTTCTTTCTTCCCTTCTGCTGGAACTTCTTAAGTGCATCTGCCATTTGTTATTCTTTCCGAGGATTTTAGTTACCCAATGCCTATAAGACGAAAAATGTAAAGTTTAAAATATTCTGAGATGGGATCATAAAACTAGCTAAAGATAATTCTAGGAGCCTCATTTTCATTGGAAATCCATCAGGTGTGACAGGAGCTGAGAGTGAGAATCAAATGAGCAGCATTTAGTTCTCAAAATGCAGTTGCTAGACTGTGAATGATCTCTTTCCTACTCCTGTGACTGGTGGACCTGGGAAACAGTGTTTCTTGCATTTCCCTGTTAGAAATTTCCTGACTGGCTCAGTTGTTGTTGACCTATTAAATTCCTGGATGGAAACATTACTGTCATTTTATTTGTAGTGCGATTTGAGCCTTTATTTTTTGAATGCCTGTAATGTTTTCGTTGAACATTATCAAGCTTCATTCGATTGAATTTTCTTTTCTATCAAATTTAGTGCTATCCCTTCCTTTTCTCGTTTTTTTCATGTTGATGAACTTTCTCTATATATAATATAATTTCTTTAGGGCCCAGCGCATGCAAGAAAGACACCTTATCGATAATGTGGAAGTTTGTTCAAACTAGATTAGGAGGTAATGAAGGGCAGGAGAACTTTCTGGATGAGGAGTTAGATGGCTTATGCTCCCTCTCTCCGATGCAGGTGCTCCATGTCACTATTATTATTATTATTTTTTTTTTTGCACTATCCTAAAGTATTTAGGTGTTGTTATAGACTAGCAACTCTAAGCTATGCTACTTTTGGATTTTGACTGGACAGAGAGTTTATGGATTCGCTGCTTGTTTGATTGCTGGCCTGGTTTTCATGTTGGTGGTAAGAGAAATTTAGTGATATTTTTTCAGTTGTGCATGTTACTTAAATAGTTCAAAATGTTTTGGCCTTCTACGTCTTGGTCTGATAATGCACTGATGAGCCATGCTCTTGACCGTAACAGAGTCATGGTTTTGTTCATTTAGCGACTTACCTTATTCATGATGAATTATAATAGACTTTCTGCTTCTTGTGGGCCTTGTTGAAATTTGGTCCTTGCAGGTTTTTTTTTATCAATAATTGACTTTTTTTACCACAGTTAGCATTAATTGACAATGCTCTGTCCCCTCTCTGGACATAGATTCATTTTAAATTTACAATAGATGGAAGGTAGTGTAAAATTACACTTCAAATGAATTTTTGATAACTGCTGCAATGAGTTCACAATAAATGTTAAAACTTGTAGACTCCCAATGTCATGGCTGTCAAATGAAAGATTTCTTTTCACTTCCTGGTTGAGTACCAGTTGAAAGGAAACTGTTTGTGAAAACTTCCTTCAATGGAAACTATCCCTACATGCTAATGCTACCCTAAATATGTATATGTTTATGCATTCTGCTGTTCATAGTGAATGAAACTCTTACCTACAAGTTCGTGCAACATTGATTGTTGAGTATGTGGTGTATGAACTTCAACCAATGCTTGAAAAAAATTGAAGCTAATATAATAATTTAACAATTAATCTACTTTCCATTTGTTAGTTTTCTGGATGCATTCATCTGGCTGATAAATTTTTTCATCGCTACAGCAGCCTTAAGTCATCAGTCTAATTCGACTTCTATTATTTTATTTTGGTTGGCAGTCAATGGTCGTCTTTGCCAAACCCATCAAATTTGCAGTATTGTTTACCTTTGGCAACCTGTTAGCAATTGGAAGGTAGATGCAGTATCCGTCTTGTTGATATGAGAGTTGTGGAAATAGTTTATCTGGAGTTAATGCCAGGCAAGAAAACATCCTGATTAAGTCTGGTTATGTGACAGCACAGCTTTCCTGGTAGGACCTGCACAACAAATTGGAATGATGCTTGACCCTGTCCGTGTGGTTGCAACAGCCATATACCTTGGATGTGTAGTTATAGCGCTTGTTTGTGCTCTTCTAGCAAGTTCCTTGATCTTTCACGTCAGATGCATGGATGTACTTTTTTGTAATGCTCTTTTATAATTCGGTGCCGTCCAACAAATGGGATATGCAAGAAAACCTGCTCATTGTTTTAGACTAATAATATGAAACCCGCCTTCATAAATGACAATATACTGATTGGGACACTACATCTTCAAATTCATTTGGCATACTTTACCTAATTAGAGTCCCTCGCCTCCTGTTTTGTAGATCCGCAGCAAGGTTTTAACAATCATTGCTATCGTAGGCGAGATATGTGCGCTTATATGGTAAGTTTGCCTTCAATATACTACCTGCTTCACCTGACTTGAAATTGTGATGCCACAACTATTTTCTCAAATGAACGGCATCTCAAAATGAGTTTATTTTCTGGATATATATGGGGGTCATTTACTAGCTTGTATTAATTACAGGTACAGTCTGAGTTATATACCGTTTGCTCGAGGGTTGGTATCTGAGTTGATGGTCCGTTTTTGTGACACTGAGCTATGAGTCAACAAATTTGTGGAGTCGATCCGATTCGGTATTTGGGTTGGCATTTTGTCACGGTTATTACAAACGTAGAATACCAGATTCTGTACCTAAGACGATTTTGTGTCATTTGCTACTGTTCATTTTTCCTTTCTCGTTCCTATAATGTAAATTATAAACATTTGAAACGAATTGTCTGACCCCTTTTGGGGCAAAACAGGAGTTTGTTGGTCAGGATCCAGGAATGACGAATTAAACAGAAAAGAGAAAATTTATTATAAGAGGGTATGCGATTTGATAAGAAAATAGTATTTTTAAAAGCCTATTTTTCAAATCTAGGTTTTGTTACAAAACCTAAATTTTAAAAAAATGTGAATACTTGAATAAAACTTAGGTTTAGGACCGTGATCCCAAATGAGCCATAATCACGTTTGCGCGAGTTGAAATAAAAGTTATCACACATATTTACCTTGATTTGTGTGAAATCATTGTCTCAATGGATTGCCGCTTCTTTTTTTTTCATTGGTTTTTTATCAAATGGTTTTGTTGACTGACGGTATGCCCTCTTGAATTTCTGCATGAGCCCAATGGGCTGTTATTGTGTTCAGATCAATCGGGCCGAACCCGTTGTCTCACACCCGCCTTCTGACTCAGAATCAATCACCTCGCACCCCCATGCTAATAATAATGTACAGGCAGATATCAAGGAAGGTTTTTCCCTTCTTTCTGCCTTCAGACTAGGGGTGGGAACAGGCCAGGCCAGGCTCCACCCCAAACAGGCCTGGCCTGTTTGAGTGTATTCTGGCCTGGCCTGGCCTGGCCTGTGGCCTGTATACAGGCCAATTTTTTGGCCTGAGCCTGGGCCTGTTATAAGCCTGGCCTGGCCTGTGGCCTGTATACAGGCCTGTTAACCTAATTTTGCTTACAGAAAGAGAAATAGTAGATGTAAAATCAATCCTATAGGCTATAGCTTGAGTTCGGCCTGTAAACTATTCCCTCAGCTGGTTCAAGAACGAGATAAGAAAAGAAAGAAATAGAATATGATGGCACACATATATTGCAGAACAGCAGAAGTGCCAAATAAAGCATGTCAGCATATATTCAAACA